>JAKTVN010000057.1:0-29540 GCA_030557235.1 Nakazawaea populi | reverse complement strand
CGTTCTTGATTAATGAAAACGTCCTTGGCAAATGCTTTCGCAGTAGTTAGTCCTCAATAAATCCAAGAATTTCACCTCTGACAATTGAATACTGATGCCCCGACCGTCCCTATTAATCATTACGATGGTCCTAGAAACCAACAAAATAGAACCATAACGTCCTATTCAAAATGTAGTGGTGATATCCTTGTTAAGAGGGCAGCAAGCATCTCTTGTGTTGTTTGTTAATAATTGGAGGGGGAAGAGATGATCCAGTTGTGGTTGCAAATCACCAAAACTTTTCATGCGATCACTATCGCGCTAAGGAATCATTGACTTTCGCTGGAAAACCCCATCTCCAAGTGAAGTGCAAGCAGGTCACATCTGTCTCATGTCCCCAAATGATGTTTTCAGAAGCACCTGGAAGTGCCATAATCTATGCCTTCTGGTCTTCTTTTCTTATCACCGATCAGGTTATTGGCAATCAATGCACGACCATCACCTGCTTATGATCAATGTATTTGGGTAAGCTACTCATTTACGAGATGAAAATCATGAGAAACGTGTGAAAGTGTGTATGATTGCGTTGGCACTGCAAGCCCGATATACATGACGGATCTTTCATTTGTGCAACAATTTCTCACAAATTCTATTTTACCTCTGTTTGATAAGAACTGCAAAAAAAAGAAAAATTGCACCCGTAGTGAGATGAGAAAGGCTAATCGTGCCATTAATGTCAAAGGACCATCTAACAGTGGAAGAGCTGCTTGCTGGATCGCAAATTCAATCAAATGTCTTACGGAAGTCACGTAGAGTACCCAGGGCATGCATGCATTGTGCAAGAAAACGTATCAAATGCGACAAGCAGATACCCTGTGCCACATGTATTAGAAAGGGCATTGGAGATAGGTGTATCAGAGAGCCGGTAATAGTTCGGAACTCCGCTCACAATGTTTCTGATGTTATTCTCAATGGACCACTCGCATTAATGGAGGAGAATCAGAAATTGAAGCTGGAGATAGACCACTTACGGAATGAATTGAAGTTGATGGCTAGCGAGAAGAGTCACTCTTTGACAAGGACATCCTCCATGATTGATCAGTACCAAGAGGAAATATCGATGATAACGAGGAACGACAAATACGCAAAATCTGCAGTTGGATTAGACAGAGTGTTATGCAGAGAGGACAACATTTTGAACTTGGAAGTTTTGTCGTGGGAATTAAATCGTACCAAATGTATTAAATTGATCCAATCTGATTTCTTTAATTTTGATAATATAAAAAAGATTACAGAATATGCATTGCAAAACTTGAGTTTCAAGCATAGTGCAGTGATCCCTCTGCAATTTTTGAACGAATTAAATCAATGCCCCTTAGCCAGAGTGAAGGATTTTTTGAACTGGGACTTGTACGATCTCGATCAGTTGCTATGGAACTCTGTTTTATTTGCAACTTTAGCTGGAGGCATGAGTTACTCTACAAATGGATTGAGATTGGAATTAAAAATTCCCGAGGATGAGTCAAATGAGCTTTCAAGATTGTTCTTCATCATTTCGTTGAAATGTCTTGAATTGGGAAGGTATATGGAATTTCCCAACTTGAAAGCAATACAAGCTTATTTGTCGATGAATATTTGCTTCCATAACTTCGGTGGGATAAATTTACAGAATGCTTTACTTGCTGGAATGATACATACTGCCACCACTCTTGGTATTGATAAATTGCCTGCTAAAGTGGAAAATGACAGCGATATAATGAACGATTTTTTACAAAAGAAGATATGGCTCACTTTAGTATTAATGGACAGATTAGAAATCTATGGACGAATTCCATTAATTGCTACTGAAAACTTTATCTTGCCATTGAACTATGACGATAACGAATTATATAATGGTATCACTACGCCACATGATTCACATATAATTACAGACATACTGTATCAGTTAAAGTTTTATGAATTAATTAAGGTTGAAAGAAGCGTTTTTGTTGATAAATTTTTCATGCCAGTGACATTGAAGCGTGAAAAATTGGATCGGGGTATTGAACAAACAATACTGCTTCGAAGTCGCCTTAGTGAAGACTTTGAAGTCTCGAAAAAGCTTTTTATTTCAAAGTTGAGATATCATCACTATTTGGCCGGATTAGGGTATAAAAAATTGTTGCTAGGTCAATTCACGAGTAAAATGCTACTTGAAATGAATAGGAAAATGTATTCATTTGTCGATGAAACTGTGTGGCTTTCCCGTTACAGGCCAGAGTGCCTCTTTTACGCAAGAGAGTTGATAAACTATTTGATTCTACCTACCACTCCGAGTTATCAAAAGAAGTTTTGGGTATGTGCACAATTGGCAACAATGGGTGCTGCTTTCATTCTAGTGGACATGATGATGTACAAAGATTTACAAAATACTGACTCATTCAACGTCATCGACCTGACTATTCAGCAATTGGATAAGTTGAAAGATGTAAGTAAACCTGCATTCAAAGGATTAGCGGTAATCCATCATCTTCTCTCAGTGATAAAGCTGAACAAGCAAAACAGCATCTTAGACATGGAGCATTTTTTCGATGATGATGAATTTAACGACGTTTTCCAGTGGTTTAATAATATAAGCAGCCCTTCAGCTGGAAATTGATATATGTTAAGTCTTTTTTATAAAAGAAGAAGAGTGTATATCGAGCAATATTGTAATACAGAGTTAACTGGTATTGAAGCTTTAACTGACAGCGACTTCTTGCTGTTCTATCTCGCGCGAACTGAAAAATAAATGTTCGCGCGAATGTCGAGGTGAAATGAAATGAAAAAAAAAGTTGTTATCTAATCTAATCTGGAGCACGTAAATCAGCATGAGTTGATCATAAACTGCTTTATCGTCTTATATATAAGAATAGGGATGCTGTCTCGACAAAACCAAAAAACCCGCAATCAACAGACTTCCAAGTTTAAGTTGGTGAGGACTCCAGCAATTCTTCAACTGAATTATGCCCTATTTATCCAAGTTTGTCCCAAGAAACCCACGGCTAGCATTTGGTATTGTCCTAGTTAATGCAGTGGTCAATCCTACTACTATGGGGTATGATGCAATGATGATGGGCTCGTTGAATGCATTGCCACTGTACAAAGATTACTTTGGTATAGCCGATAATGAGGCCTTAATAGGATGGATGTCAGCTGCGATGTGGGTGGGACAAATTTTGGGATGTTGTTTCACCCAATTCAGTTCAGACAAATATGGACGTCGGCTAACTATCTTCTACGGCTCGCTCATCTGTTTGGTAGGTGCCATCTTACAAAGTGCTTCGCAGAATATCGCGCTGTTCAGTATTGGCAGAGTCATATTAGGAGCTGGTTCCACGTTGACTTCGGCTGCAGCGCCCAATTTAGTGGGTGAGTTGACCCCCTCGAGTGTCAGAGGCTTCGTTTTGGGATTGTTTTTCTCCTGTTTCCAAGTGGGCGCATTGATTGCTGCTGGTGTCACGTATGGGTCAAGAAATATATCTGATACTTGGGCTTGGAGGATTCCATCTATACTCCAAGTTTTGCCATCAACATTCTCGATTCTGGTTTTGTTGTTCACCCCGGAGTCACCAAGATGGTTGGTTTCCAAAAACCGTTTGGAGGAGGCTAGTGAAATTATGCAAATCTTCGAAGATCTCTCACCAAACGATGCTCGTTTGAAAAGTGAAGAGATAAAAATGGTGATCGAAGAAGAAAAGAACAGAGCTTCAGTACACCCATGGACTGAATTAATCACTGGTAAAGTAAACTGGAGGAGAATATTTATCACCGTTTCACATGCTCTGATCACTGAATTGGGTGGTTCTTCTGTTGGATCATATTATCTCAGCGTCATCTTAACACAAGCTGGGATCAAGGAGACTTCTCAACAGTTACAGGTTAACATTGTTTCTGCGGCCTGGGCATTATGTATCGCTATTCTTGGTTCTACTCTATTCGATAAGATCGGCAGAAAAGTACATTGTATGGGGGCCACCGCTGGAATGGTAGTCATGTTCTTCATATTGGGTGGTTTAATCAAAGAATATGGTGATGGGTCAAGAGGTATTTCAGGTCAATACGGATCTGTGGCTTGTATGTTTTTGTTCACTGGATTTTACAGTTTCTCATGGACTCCAATGACGTCATTGTATCCATCGGAAATATGGCCCTTCAGAATTAGGGCATGTGGTGTCACATTATTCAAGTTTCTTAACAGCGGATTTGGCTTGTTGGCTACTTTTATTTTGCCTATTGCTATGAACAACTGTGGATGGAGGTTTTACATGATCAATGCCGGTTATGATTTAATTTTGATCCCTATAATATGGTTTTTTTTTGTTGAAACAAAAGGTGTCTCTTTGGAAGATATTGATGAATTATTTGGTGTCGTCAAGGTCGTCGGTGGTATAAGTCCGGTTATCAGTCATTCGGATGGAGAATTCGACGTTGAAAAGATGACAGTTGTTTTTGAGCTGAAATCTTAATATACATTTTGAAATAACATCGGTCATTGCACTGATTCAGTACTCATGAATGAGTCGTGATGTGGTTTTTTGGTATCACAGAGAAATACGTATCAATTCGCAAGGAAATATCGCTTCTAGTGGTTAAGTAACAACTACATATCAATTTAAAGAACCACTGTTCATGAGACTACAAACGGCTATTTTTATATGCGATTATTGATAGCATTAATTTCCTTACCACAACACAATACTATTATCTTGCTGGCTGCTCTTCTCATATATTTTAGATCGAGCGATCTTACTAAAAAAATCCTTCTGTCTGCCATTTGGGAAAGATCGCTACTCTCCTCTGCCATTACCAATCTGTTTTTGGCATGATGAAGGGTGATTGTGGAAATTTGGGGTTCACGTTTTGATCAATTGCTACGGTCATTGTAGTGGAACTTCGAACTCAACCATTTTGTGTGCGGGTGGTACTGGGGCTGCAGCGCTGGGGCTCTTCATAATAGTGGGGCTGTTAGTGTACAGTACATCAGTTTAGCTCATTACCTGAACATCACAAGACTTTAGCCCAAGATTATGCGAATTTGAAAATGTTCAAATTGATATTATAGCTTCCACCTAACAAAAGGTGTTAATGGGACTCAAAAGTATTGCTAAGAGCTAATATCGCTGAACACACTTGGGCGAAAAATAGTTTATAATATATATAATATAATAATAATATCCAATTGGACAAAACATCATCATATACAAAATTGAACAAAGAACAAACGGCCCTCTCAAATATCGCCGCAAAATGAAAGGAGAAGATTGAACACAAACAATCTCGTCACTGAATTGAAAAGACGAAAAAAAAACCAATAAAAACTTATACAGAATTTGAAGCAGGTGATAACTAAATCTAAAAGTGTCACGATCGTATCAGTAAATTAACTACCTTTCACAGTAATGAATTTTGGCTAATACTGCATACAGTAAATGTACGAGGATAATGATCAAAACCTTCTTTATCACAGAGCCTCACGATTATATTGAATCTTCCCGTGGCTTGCTTTTGCAGAGGAGTTAAATATTTCTCAATGTATTCGCCCTTTTGATATAAATCAACAACAGTATTCAGTGACAATAAAGTGAAATTTAAAAATTTGTCATTGAATACCATAACATCAAGGTCATTGAATTTATCCGGGTCTTTGAAAATGAGTGTCACCTTGTATAAAAGTGTTTTTTCACGGCTATGGTAGCATGGTGAGGTTCCACTTTTTAAACAAAGTGGGCATCCTGTGTAAAATGAGGTTTCTCGTTTGATGATATCTAATGATTCTTGAAGAATTGTTTGACCTTCAATCTTGAAAAATCTTGGAGATCTATATTTTTCGTCAGATTGTAGGAATTTTTTGATCCAAGAGACACTGGAAGCTTTTGTGACGGGCCACTGAGCAAACCACTTTTCTTCATGTTCAAATTCGAGAGGGACATTAGTAGCTTTTGTCACGGCTCAAGGACCTAAGTCCTTTTCTTCATCTTCAGTTTTGAAAGTTGACTGAACTGGGAAAAGTATTTCTATTCCACTTATGACGTTGACTTTATCCATATCAATCAACCCATCAAGGTGTACTTCAAGAGGACATTTAGAAGAGAAGAAGAATGACATAAGGTGCTTTGGAATAATCCCATCCTCGTGGAGCCCTATCACCAACATCTCTGCTGAAAACCCTTTTGGTCTATGACTTCAAATCTACTTGTAGATAATCTCTTCTCAACTTTTAATAAAAGGGTTTGAGAATCTGTGTTGCTTACAATCGATCTTGGTGAGTTTCCATAAGCCTGAATTAGCTTGTCAAAATGAATCTGGGCTTCACCAATCACTTTCAATGGTGACAAAAGTTCAATTTCAATATCCAAACCACCGAATTTATCTAGAACATCTTTCGTTAACTTGAAAATGTCCCCCAAATCGGGTGTGGAATCATCTTTGCACAATTTGACTCGATAAATTTTCTCAGTGAGAATGGCCATAATGATTAAAGTGTCACCATTGTGATTTTTGGAAACAAGTTGCATATATTCCTTTCTTTTAGCCGAAGAAGAATGCCTAGGAGGGGAGGAAGCAGCGTTGAGCTTTTTGGACCAATTACGCTTGTTTTTGTCTGGTGACTTCTTCCATTTGTGTCTAGCCGAATGATTCCTTGATGTATTTCTCAACCATTTCAAAGGGCTACCTGCATCTGAAACCCTTCTACCCTCTTCACGAATAGTTGGGGTAGTTGGAGTATTTTGGAGTACTTGGAGGTGTACTGTCTTCATCAATTGAGGAAGTTGGAGTTATAGTGTCTTCGTCATTTGAGAGAGTTGAGAGAGTCGAATTTAGAGTGGAGGTATCCATTCCGATATTGGATATTAAATTGCAATATTACCCATAAATTATCAAAGGAAATGGCGGGGAGAAATGTTGCAATTTAGATATTAATCGATGAGCTATTCGTGTAAAACTGATAAGAAACAAAAAAAGTTGTTGCCGTAGAAACCAACAATAATATCAAATGCATGCAGTTTAAGCTATCTTGGGTTTAATCATAGAATTACGCAAAACTAGATTTTCGGTTGCAATAATTTGGTCCCATCAAAATTCTATTATCAATCGGTGGGGAAAGTAGGCGCCCATCCTCTTTTTAATTGGGGCAAAAAAGCTAATGGTAGGAATATTCTTTTATATCGCTCACTTTTTAGCTGTTTGGTTTAATCTCATGCGTATGGTATTGCATTGGGATCAATGTTGTTGAAATAGAACTAAAGGAGCTGGTGTATTGATTATTACCTCAAATTTACTTTCGTTATCTTCTTCAGGGGAATTTTCATAAAATGAGTAGTTGGAAGCTGTCTGTATATCAGAATCTACTCTTGAAAAAATTTTACGCTCTTACCTAAGTTGAAAATGTACATAGAGAAACAGCATTATTCGATGACAAATATCAGCATTCTCTTCCATTGCTAAGAGACATCTTGTCTATACAATTAGTCATTTATGTAACAAGAATGTAACAAGAATTGTGTTTTTTTTTCCTCTTTTTCAAAAAAAAATTATAATTTTTTTAAGAAAGTCAAAACATACGGGTGATACCATTGATTATATCATTTTAAGCTGTATATATTATCATTTATATCACCATTACAGAGATGAATATTGCCGGAAACTTTGGCAACAACAAGAATATTGCTCGCGACTACGATCTTGACAAGAGAAGAATAAATACCTTGTTGAACATCAACACCATATTAATTCAACAATGCACTGAATTACAAAAAACCCTGCAATCGAACAACTTGAATGAACAGCAACAGCAGCAATTCAAAGAGTCTTTCCAGAACTACATAAAGAGAATACATTCCAACCTTACGATGTTGGCCACAATCAATGAGAAATATTCAAACCCAATATCGGTACAACAGAAACAACAATTTCCACAGATTATGACACCACCACCAAACCTCCCGGAAGTGTTTGAGCTATATCAACTTTTGCAAAACCTATACCCTGAGGGAGTTCAGTTCTATCAGAAGAAACTTCAGCAGTTGAGACTGCAGCAACAGCAACAAGAACAACAACAGCTGCTGCAACAAGAACAACAACAGCAAGAACAACAACAGCAACAACAACAACAGAGACAATCCCAACAGGCTTTGATACTGCAGCAGCAGCAGATCTTACAACAGAGACAGCTCCAGCAACAGCAGCAACAACAACAACAGCTTCTGCAACAACAACTCCATCAGCAGCAACAGCAACGTCAATCACAACAATTGAGCCCTCAGCAGGTTTTGGCAAGGCTGAATAATAACAACAACAACAATAACAGTGCTGGAAATACTGGCGCTGTGGAAAACACTAACCCTAGCAACCTAATGAACATGGGAAATCTCAATAACTCGTTATTCTGGTGATGTGATGAATATAGTATTGTGTAACTGATTTTGAGATTGATCTCATATCCCAGAGTAGTGTATATTAGACTCAAATCCATCTCCTCACAAAAGAAAAAACAAAAAAATTTGTAAGAGAAAAAAAAAATTTAGAAAGCAGAGTAATCATATGTATTATTTTAGAATAGACTTTTCAAAAACAGTCAAAGCATCGTCAACAATTCACGTGGGAAATAGCTAGTTTGCCATATGACTGGGAGAAAGGGACTGAAGTCCAAATACTCCTCAACTAATGTTGATCATTCCTTGTTGGAAACTTTAAACACCATTTTGGCAGCCAATGATAGTGAAAAACTATATGAGTTTTTATCAAATGAGTCCAATAAACAACAGATAGCGACAATATGGTCATACTTTAGTACCATAAATGATCATCCACAATTCACTAGTACCACAATTACTTTAATAAAGTTGTTACGTGCTACAAACAAGGTCGAATCGCAACAAAATTTAGTAGTATCTCTAATCAAGGAACTACTCAATAACCATACGAAAATATTATTCAGGGGATTGAGTAATATGAAGCCTTCCATAACTAACCCAATTTTGAATCTATTGAAAGAGATAGTTCAATTCAAAAATGGGGCGGCAGTGGAGGATTTGTTGTCCAGCTTTGATTTTCATTTGGCTATCATACCAAAATTGTTATCCCCATCAACATATAGATCCAACTTCATCGAATTTTGGTTAGCCTTATTAACCTATGCATCATATTTACAAAGACAAGACTTGTTGACGAATTACAAAAAATTAAATAACACTTTCTATAAGTTTTTATCAGAGGATCCAGTGCAATTGTCCAAAAAAATCTTGTACACTTTTGATCTATCTATTTTAACTGAGTCCCATTACAACAAGCAATTGAAATGCAAAATCTTCAATGAATACAATCTTTCCCAACTAGTCTCATTGTTCAGCGAAACATCAGACTCCTCATTAAGAGAACAGCTGCGTGAAGTTTTAATCAAATTGACTACAGACGAAAAATTCGGCTTGAATTTTCACGATGATAAAATTTGGTTTCGGAATACTAATGGTGCCGTTGCGCCCCACTCATCTTTTAAAGTATATAATAAATTGGTCTTAGGCTTGGTTGAAAATTTGAAACCATATGATGATGACTCCCACTTGAAACTCGCGATGGAGATATTTGCTAAAATTCCAGAATTGGTAGCCCCATATACTCAATACTTATTCCAAATCCATGGTGCGAACGATCCAAGATTGTCGTCTTTTTGGATAGGACAAACTTTGCTTTTACAACAGCTTATAGCTTTACCAATCCCAGTCAAATTGAATGATTTATTAGCAGACACCGAGACTCCACTTTCGATGGATTTAATCATGGAAAACTTGTTGCCCGCACCATTGACGAAAAGTTGTTTGGTGAAAAGCTTTCAATCCGAATCATTGTTTATCAGACAAACTTCTTGTCACACTGTTTTGTTTTTTTTCAAAAAATTGCATGCCATCACCAATTTCCTTCAGACACACCAGCGAGGTGAAATGGGGACCCAATTGGTTCACTACATTATCAAAAATAAGTTGCCGGAATTATCAATCGTGGTTTCTGTCTTGACCGATTCATTTGTCAAACATCCGGAAAAAAAATTACTTATATTATCGTTGACCATGATAGTTAAAGAATATTTACTCAGTTTTCCTTCATTGACAATAATGATACCCAATGATTTATACTTGGGTTTGATGAAGGGTGATTTGACGGGAGTTGAGTTGGTCACGCTTGAAAACTACTTGGAGTTGCAGGAAAATATCACAGACAACAACTCCATCATCGCTAAATGGTGGAATGCATCAAATGAGCAAAATTCATTTTTCACCAATTTGCTCAAATTGTCAATTTCCAGTCCGACTCTTTCAAACAAGGTTTCCAAAATTTTAGAAAAGTTGGTAGATCAAACAATAGTTTTCAGTAAAGAGGTATTGTTTTCTCAAATGCATCTGATTTTGTTATCTTTGAGATTTGAATTCTCCAGTGATGATCAGCTAAGAGTTTGGAAATTTTTTGATGAGGTCATTTCTAGATGTGTTAGATCGCCGTACAAGTATTTGGATAGGGCTAGGGAGTACCTGAGTGATCCGTTGAGTCCTTTGGTGATAACAATGTTTGAACAATGGAATTTTATTGAAAAGAATGACAGTTTAAAAAAGTGGTTTTGCATACTAATGCGATATTTGATTTTATCAGGTGAGTCTGAAACCGGTATTCGCTTTCTCTTCAAATCAGGTGGAATTTTCTTGAACGACTATCTTAAATTTACAAATTATGAGTCCAGCTTTATTGCAAACAAAAGCATTGACAAGCAATTTTTTTCAGAGTTCAAGGATGAATCATATTTTGACTTCATCTTGATTACTCCAACGAATTCACTCATCGATAAAAGAATACCAATAACTCAAGCTGATCTTGTAGGCTTGATCAAAAGGTTGGAGTTCATCGTCAGGGATGATAATGTGGTGCTCGAACAAGTTGAAAATGTTTTGATTTCACTTTTGGAAAAAATGGGCGACTACTTGTCTGTCACTTCCAAAAATCTTGATGAGAAATATTGGAAAGGTTTGTTTGTTAGTGAGCAGAGTCACAGTAACCCCAAATTAGTTTTTGTCAGTCGTATTTTAAATGAGATCTTCAAACAATTAGATTCACAAACTGAGGCTTTCAATACAAAAGTGTACTCCTTATTGAAGTCTCATCAATGTGACACTTTAATGAGTGAATGTTGTTGGTGTTTGTCAGATAAACAGTTGCTTTATTTTATTGAATCAAGCTCAGAAGATGTCAGACTTGGTGTTTTGGAAGAAGTGTTAAAGAGAAAGTTGAGAGTGCCATACTGCAACTGGGAAACATCCAGTCTTTTGGAGTTATCCTTGATCAACGAACTAGTAAAGGCTGATTTGGTTGATGTTAGTGAGGAAATTGTTTTGAAAATGATTGCATTGAATAACAAGAGCTCCTATCCGTTGATCAAGTCATTATACCAGGCCAGGGAAACTGATATAAATGCTATAACTGACAACGAGTTGTTGATTGTAGTTGGTAGTGTTGTTGACCCTGAATCGCATAAAGAGTTTTTGTTGAGCTTGATTGACGATACCGTTGAAGATTTCTACAACAACTTCAGTCTCGACTACATCAAATTAATCTTGAATATCATCAGTCACTTACCAGATGATAGACTCAAAGAGATTGCATCAAAGATATTAACTGACGAAACCGTATCTAAGCAAGCTCAATATTTGTTCTCCACGGAGCTTATGACGCTATTGTTAAATTTAAAGAGCTACGAAAGCAGTGACTTTTTCAATAATTTGTTGACCCCATGGCTTTTAAAGTCTTTACTTTACATCAATCAAACATTCGCTCAATCAACTGAGCTAACTGATAAATTTAAAGAATATTTGCAAGTGTTTTCCCAATTTTTCTCCAAATTGAACTTGTGGAAATTTGGAGCAGCCAACATGAATACACAATTAGAAATCATATTGAGTTCAAAGTTCGTCACCGACATACTGATTTTGAAATACACATATGTTTTGGTTCAAAATTCGAACTTCAAAATCGATTTTAATAAGTCGTTGCAAATATTTGTGAACAACAATAATACAGTATTGTATCAACAGGTTGATCATGAGGCAAGATTTTACTCCGCTATGATTATACATGACTTGTATTACAAGAATGTTGTCTTTAACTCGAGTCAAACACTACAATACAATTTGTTACAGTTTTACCAAGGAACGAAGAGAACTGATGACTTGATCCTCAAAAAGATGCTTGTTGATATCGAAGCTCAGATATCTTTTAACCTTGTGAATCATATAACCAGTTGGGAATTCAGCGACACTTATGAAGAACCTTTTATCAAAAAGGAGACGACTGGACTAGCAATTACAATCAGCAAAAAAACAGTGAATCGGTCGATCAAAAATCATCAGTCTCAAGATCTATCGTTACCAGCAAATTTGATTCAGTTCCATGAACTGAACAAAAGCATTGGGAATAGCGCTACTTATGACGATGAGTTTTTGATGCTCTTGGTGATCAACAATGATGAGTTGTTTATATTAAACGATAATGAATATAAGGTAGACTTAAAGAAGTTGATCGATTCATGTTTGTTACAATTAATTATTGTCAGTCTGACCAACGAGAATCCAAAAGTGTCAAAGATGGCTTTCAATATCTTGGCATCTATTTTCCATAAGATTGAAGATGGTAAGACGAAAAACCTTTACAAAGTTTACCTTGGTAATATATTGTCGATGATGGATGGTGATTCATCGTCGGTGGTGTTAAAGTTTTATGCAAGCTTGCTACCTATATTGAATAATCCAAATCATACGTTATATGACAAGCTGACAATATATTTGGTTTCATCTTCAAGATTGAAGAGCAGTGAGATTCCCTTGTTCAAGTACATCTCTCAACCAGCTTCCAATGATTTGGAGTCATATTATAGACAAGTATCATGGTTTTTAGAAAATTTGTTATACAGTTTGAACGGATTTGATGATTTAAAAATTTTAAACAAGCAGAATTTGATAGAATGGATTTTGAATTTGAACAATAATAAATATTTAAATTTTGGTTTGAAGAATTTGATCTTGTCAATTGTCTTGAAGATCATCAAGATTGGTGGATTGAGTTGGTTAATCAAAAGTTATAGTTTGTTATCATGGCTTGAATCGATATCTATGGAGCCGGTATCGGCTTCGAACGAGGTGATAAACAGACAGTTTAATGTGAACTACGAAAAGATTTCAACAACAGTGAAATTGATGGTGGAAAATGATGGTGACTATTCGAATAAAAGAAAATTACAGGATTGGTGTGATCACGATTTGAATAATCATGTCAAGAGAATATGCCACATATAGAATTTTGTTAATCATACATATAGATAATAAATAAAACAATAGGCATGCACATCAAATCAATCAACCCATGTATTTACCATATTGTTCAAGTAATTCTCCCAAATCAGGGTACCGTACTTCAAAATTATCATCAGCATAAGTTACAAGCTTTTTTAAAAAATCATCTTTACTCAGAGCTAACACCTCCATATCACCAATAACGCACAATTGCCTTTGACAACGGGTTAAACTAACATTTAATCTTTTAAAATTTTTCAAAAATCCAACTTTTTTGTCGAAATTTGATCTCACCAATGACAATACAATGACTTGTTTTTCACGTCCTTGGAATCCATCTATGGTTGATATTTCAACTTGAGGGAATATTTGTGATAAGATCAATTTTTTCAAAAGGGAAACTTGGGCATTATATGGGGAGATGATACCGATATCATGTTGTTGAACACCACTATTGATCAATGATGAGACGTGTTTTAATACTATTAAAGCTTCATTCTCGTTTAATTTGGATGAAATGACATTAGTTTTGATGATCTTATTGTTGCCCCCTCCATTGTTGGTGGTGGTGGTGGTGTCTGATAGATCTTTTTCGGGGAAGTCGCCACCTTGAGTGTCATACCAGATCAACGATTCAGAGGTGTCATCATTGGGAACCACATTGGGCAAATCTGTCAAGTTGATGTCGCGGCAAGAATCAGATGTCATCAAGGCGTTATTGTAAAGGGACATTGAAGAGAATTTGGAGATCTTTTCATTCATTCTATATTGTACGTTTAAAAATTTGACAAATTCATTCGAGTTTTGATGTAATTGGATTAACCTATCAAATAAAGTTTTATTCAAGATTTTAAAATTCTTTGATTCTTCATTTTCAATCTTGATAGTTGGTGATAATTGTTTGTTATCACCTGCAATTATCAATTTCTTGACACTTTTATGATTTATTAATGGAATCCAACATTGAGGCTCTAATGATTGTGAAACTTCATCTATTATCACAGTATCAAATAGATCGGCATTTATTGATGTCAATTCTCTTGCACCGGCACCATGGAGGGTGGAAACGACAACAGAACTCCCCAAGATCAATTCATTGATAGATTTTTTAGAACGCAGTCTCAATTCCTTTCTCAAATCTCCCAAATTACGATAAATTTCATATTTTTCGGATTTTCTCTTGATTTTTTTCAAAGAACGAACGTTAGAGTCGATTTCATTCATGATATCTTTTAAGATCAAACCTTGATCTGAATTTTTACTAATCAAATCCAATGAATGTTTCAAATTTTGAGGTAATAACCTCGCTGGATGCCCAATTCTTAATAAACTTGAGTCATTTTCGAAAAATTCGTCCAACCTTTCTAAGATTGTATCCACTGATATATTTGAAGGTCCACACACCAAGATACGGTGTGAGGTTTTGGTTAATAATAGTTGTTTAATGATTTCAATTATTGTTGAAGTCTTTCCAGTACCAAATGGTCCATGTACAATGGTGATTGGAGATTTCAAACTGTATACGATAGCATCTTTCTGTGACTCGTTCAACGTCTTGTTGATGAAATTCAATTCCGATGCACATCTTTTCAAAGATTCAGATGAAGGTGATGTGAAATTGAGATTCCCAAGTAATAATTGTAATAGTTGTGATGTATTATTTGTTTCCAATTCACCTAATTTTCTCATAGTTGATTCCATTCTCTTATAAGTGATTGAATTGGACAATTTAACCACCCAAACTTTGGTATCACTCGAAAACAACTTCATCAATTTCTCTTCAACTTTGTTTGCATTTGAATTGCTATAATTGGAGTCCTCATTCAATGAGATATTGATCTGTTTGGAAGTGATTTTGGTGATTACACCATCGATACTAACTTCATCTTCGTTAGCTGATTCTTGATCCAGCAGTTTTGATGAATTTTTCAATTTCCTTTTAACGTTAAGAGCATCACTTGAAGGAACTTTGTCAATTTTGACAATATCACCTGTTTTAATTGAGTCAATATTGTCTATCAGTTCATTACCATCATGTATTACACTTGAATGTTTCACTAACTCGATGATTCTTTTATCTCCAATACCTGATCGTATATTATCTATGGCAAGGTTCAAGATGGCAAGGCCTTTGTTCAGCAAGGCCTTTGGAGGTAATGTTGATAGTAACTGCGAAGTTTGGGTATAGTCAGCATGTTTCTCTTCCAGAATTGATTTGATAAAAGTGTCAGACAATGTTTTGTTGGCCTCTGACATTACACACAACGCTTCTGCTCACCTTTTGTATGTAGTAGACTTTATATATTACACACTTTTTTTTTTTTTTTTTTCTTTCACATTGGGCATTTCAGTATATAAATTTTGGGAAGAGAGGGGGGGGGGGGCCTTACAAGAATCACGTAAAAAAGACATGATGAATATTAGGGATCGTAATATGAGATTCGATAGGTTTTATCTTTCAATAGAACATATAGAATTTATACAAAGTATGAAAAGTATTTGTAAAAGATCATATAATGTGCTTTTTTTTATTTAAAGCTGATAATATAATAAATGGATTTCTCTTGTTCTATTATTTTTTGTTCTTTCATTTGTTGGGTCTTTTACTCGATTACATCAGCTAGCAAACAATAATATGATTGATTAGATGAATGAATTTTTTTTGAGTGATTTCGTTAAATATGATGGGTAAGTGAGTGGTGGTGGGGTGCAAAGTTGAAATAAAAATTCAATTTTTCTTACATGATTGTAAGATCTCCGAATTTTTCTTTGTAACCTGGAACTTCCCATCTGTTGTGCTTGATCATGTCCAAAACTTTATCGTTGACATCTGGTCTAGCTTTAAGAACATCTTGGACTGTCAATTGGTCGAATGGTCTTGCACTTTCAATGTTGTTCAAGGTTTTTTCCAATTCTTCCAATTCTTTCAAGACAACAGTTTCAGTTGATTTAGCATTTTCAATGGCTTTAGTTTCAAATGATTCAATCAAGTTCAATTGCTTTTGTAAATTGAATTTTGTTGGTTGAAATGATTTTAAATCTTTTTCAATTTGTGAGACAATGTTTTGATTTTTCAAAGTTGATTTGTAAAGAGAGAAATCGATATCGGTTGGTTGTTGTTTCAAATCGAATAAAGTCTTTCTAGCTTCATCATTTCTCTTTTTGAATGCAGATAAAGATGAAGCAGTGGTACCGGTCAAACCCAATTTGGAAATGATTTTAGACCAGTCAATTTTGGAAGAAGCAGCTTTCTATAAATTTATTGGATCGGATGTTAGTGGTTGAATAAAAACAAACAAATAGAGATAACAACAACCAGTTCTATTTAATAAATTGCAAAGAAGACCCCAGGGGTTGTTGAGATAAAACATTGAGTTTTGATCAGAATACATACGGCAACTGAAGACATTGTTTTTGATATGATTATATATATATATATATATTGATATATGGATATACCGTTCTTTTCTTTCAACTTTTTTTTTTTTTTTTTTTTTCTTTTTTTCAATTTCTGCCTTTCGTGTATAAATTACTCAAATTCTAAAGAAAAAGAGCCAATCAAAACACAGAAAAGAGAGTTGTGTCTGTCAATTTTATGAAAGAGGAGATGGAGTTATTGACACGTGTAACAAAAAGAGAGTCAAACACATACACATACAAAGAAGAAGAAGAAGAGAGAGAGAGATGATACTGTAGTTAATTCAAAGACCACTGATGACTCTAATGAGATATGCAGGTTTCCTTTCACATCCAATACTCACTCTTTTTTTAAAACACATTGTACAATCAAAAAAAAAACAACACAAATACTACATGACAGACATTAATAATATACAACATTTTGCGAAACTATTGAATATAAATATGTCTCATATATATAATCTCATCGAAGAGAGTGATATATATATATAAAGAACCTGTTGATATTCAAATAAATACCAACAGTAGTAATTAAAATCACAATCGCCTTGTTAAGTATATGTGTTCTTAGTTTAAAGAAAAAATTTTGCTTTTTTAAACGACAATAATAATAACATTTTAACATTGGGAATGAGGAACACTTAAGAAGAGAAGAATAACAAATTTTTCAAATCAACAATCCATCTTCTCTACTACTATTCATCACCAATTCCTCAATTCATCCCCAGATATCTTTTTGTGAGCCAATTGATCCTTCTTTCGTTTCCCAATTCCAGCCCCCTTCCCCTATCCATTATAGCAAAAAATATTTCTATATAACACTGTACAGCATCCATCATTATCAGTAACATCAACAACAAGCTGCCAGTGCTCCTGATCTTGCCCTTTACTCAATCCATAATCATCACTCATCGATATATTGGCAACGGTCACTAATCATGTCTCGACATAGCAATGAGGAAAAATCTCCCTTATCGCACTTGAATTCGCTAACTTTATCTTCCCCAAACGCTATAAATTCCAATGATTCTCATTTCTCAGTCAGATATAGAGAACACAAAAATGGATCTTCAAATGTCGATTCCGTGGAAATGACTCCAGCCAACAGTCAAACAATCGATACCTTGGAGAACAATCAACATACTACTACTCATCATAAGGCAAGTATCGGTTCAGCATCTTCCCAAGAAGAAGTCAAACCACCTAGATTATCCAATCCTCTCACATCTGCTTATAAAGGTTTCCATTCCAGACCTGGCTCCCTGAAAAATTCAGAACCAGTACCTCCTTTGAAGCATCCCATCAAACCAACACATCACAAGTTGAAAAAACCCATCAGAAAACCATCCAGTTTATTGGGTAAGATATTAAACAGCTCAGCTTCCAGCTCCAGAAGAGAATCCCAGGTTTCTCAATCATCGACCAATTCTAATCATAGTTATGACATCGCCCCTATTAGAAGCACCAGAAAATCAGATCCAACCAATGATCATAATAAAGATCATCATGTATTCCCTGGAAGACATTTCTCCGCGTCCCACACACTTCGGTCCTCATCTCCAAAGGGTCATTACCATCAACAACAACAACAACAACAACAACAGCAGCAGCAGCATCAAGTTACAACACCCAATATGGAAAAATTCCCCCAATTGTCCGAAGAAATGTTCAACTCAAACCATGAACCTAATACCTCCAATGGATTCGTAACTGAAAAATCATCACCAACCTCCAAACCTCTGGAGCCCCTGCCGCTGGATTTACACTCCCAAATACCCAATATAGATCTTTCTGATTTTTCCGATATCAGCCAGTTGGTCTCTTCGGTCAACTTAAGAGACTTGGCGAATCCTCCACACTCTGGCAGTGTTGGAGTAGGAACAGTTGGCGTCCATCCCAGTGAACATAACGCAAGTGTTTCATCTAATTGGGTGGCTCCAGAATCTTGGAACGTGAAAAATGATGAGGTGAACGAAAAGGAACGCATGAATAGCACTTCGTCTTCAAACTCCTCTTTCATCCTGTTTGGTGTAAGAAGAAATTCAAGCTCAAGAGGTAATAGCATTGACAAGATACATGCTGATCAGTCATCTGCTAACAATAATCCAATACCAGGGGTTACTAATGGACAAGCAGGGTCAGCACTACATAAAGAAGATTATCACGCTAATGGTAATGATAACAACAACAATGATAATAATAATAATAATGCTTCTACTGCTAATATCAATAACAGCACACCGAGGTCTTCCAGTTTATCAACACCACCAAAGAGAAATTCCATCTCTTCTTCCTCTGTACAAAGAGCTTTTATCAGGATATTTACAACTGATAATTCTTCGAAAGTGATGCCCTGTGATACAGATATGACCACTAATGAACTATTGAGAAGGTACAAAAAAAAATATCTCTTCAACACCGCTGGTGATTATCAATTATGTGTAAGAATTGGGAGATTGGCCAAGATCTTGGAGATGAACGATAAACCATTACGACTTCAAATGAGCTTACTTATGCTTTCCGGTTATAAATCCACGGATGTCACACCAGCTACTGATATCAGTTACTTGATCAAATTCACCATCGAGAGATCCTTCTTTAGACAATTGAGCGATGAAGAAGAAAATATTATAACAAGAGATGTCAAGCACGTCAATTTAGCAGGGTTCCAGATCCAATCTATACCTCTTGTCTTATTTCAAAGAACATTTGATATTGAATCCTTGGACGTTTCCCAAAACCCATCTATCACTATACCATTGGATTTCATACAAGCTTGTAATAACTTGACCAAATTTGTTTATGCTGATAATAGAGCTAGATCCATCCCATTGAACATTTTACAAGCTTCCAAATTAACTGAATTAAATTTAGAGGTGAATTTTTTGACAGAAATTCCTAAAACTATTGACTCTTTATCAAATTTGGTCACTTTGAATTTAAATTGTAATCAATTGAGTTCATTACCCAAATCATTTGGAAATTTGAAAAATTTGATCAATTTGGATTTGTCTTCTAATAACTTTAAATCATTTCCAGAACCTGTTTGTGAATTGGTGAATTTGAAAGATCTAGATCTATCGTATAACTCATTGGCCATTTTATCTCCAGGTATGGCTAACCTTTTGAATTTAGAAGTGTTGAACGTGAGTGCAAACATGTTGTCAAAGGAGTCTCCATCATTTTTCGCCAAATTGATCAATTTGAAAGAGTTAGATATCAGATTCAATACCATCTCTAGTCCAGTTTCAATCAGTTCCTTACCCAATTTACAAACGTTGAAAGCAACATCAAACACTATCTCAACAATGAAAGATAACCTGCCAAACTTGAGATCTTTTATAATGGATAGAAATCCATTGACTTCATTGGTACTTCAAGCTTCATTCACCTCTTTAACCGTGATCAATTTATCAAAAGCCAAATTGACAGCACTTTCCGGAAAAGTATTCAATAACATTCCAAACTTGGAAAGATTGACCCTTGATAACAATGATTTAATCACTTTACCTCCAGAAATATCTCAGTTACGAAAATTGGTTTACTTGTCAGCTTTCCACAACAAATTACAAGACTTACCTCAAGGATTTGGTGCTTTGTCTTCATTACAATACTTGGATTTACATTTGAATAATTTAAAAGTGCTCTCTGATGAAATATGGAATCTTTCATCTTTGGCAGTTTTAAATATCTCATCAAATTTGTTAGTTGAATTTCCAAGACCTCCCGAGGAATTCTTTTTGAGTAAATCAACTACTCCTACCATATATGAATCTCGTGACCCTTACTCCAGAAGTAATTCCGTTAGCTCAGTTTCACCTTTGAATTCAAGAAGACCTACTACTGAACCTGGTGTGTCAAAACTGGAAACCCAATTTTTGTCTGATTCCTTGTTATTTCTCTCCATTGCTGATAATAGACTTGATGACCAAAACATCCAAGTCTTGGCCTTATTGCACAGATTAAAGTCATTGAATTTATCTTACAATGATCTTATAGAATTGCCCTCGGGATCTTTACATCGGATGAACAACTTGGCAGACTTATACCTATCTGGTAATAAGTTAACAACATTGCCTGCTGAGGATTTCGAAGGTTTGAAAAACTTATCAACGTTACATTTGAATGGTAATAAATTACATTCATTACCAGCAGAATTGTCAAAGATTGTACATTTGAATGTTTTAGATGTTGGATCTAATCAATTGAAATATAACATTTCTAATTGGCCATACGATTGGAATTGGCATTGGAATACTGATTTGAAATATCTTAATTTTTCAGGTAACAAAAGATTAGAGATCAAACCAAGTCATAATAGAGATACATCGTTCCGTGACTTGGATTCCTTTTTAATTTTAAAAGATTTGAAGATTTTAGGTTTAATGGATGTTACCATAACGACTCAAAAATTACCAGATCAAACGGTGGATACTCGTGTACGTACAACTTCATCTGGATTTACTAATATTGGGTATGGGATCTCTGATTCCTTAGGAACACGTGATTCTGTCAGTATAAGGGATGTCGTGTTGGAAAAATTTAGAGGTAGTGATGAAATTTTGATTGGTATATTTGATGGTAAAAACGGAGACGACCAACAAGGTCATAAGATCTCTATAATTGCACAAGAAACTTTTGGTATTATTTTCAAAGAAGAATTAAAGCAATCTAACTCAACCATACATGAAGCATTGCGTCGTACTTTTTTGAATTTGAATAGAGATATTAATTCAATCATCATTAAAAATGATACATCTTCATTTGCTTCTGTTCCTGAAGCACACAGAACTTCTACCAGTTATGAGTTAACTCCAAGAGACGGATTGAGTGGGTGTTGTGTCACATTGATTTATATAAAGGATAAGACCATATACACTGCCAATGTTGGTGACTCGATGGCTATATTGACAAGAAACAATGGTAGTTATCAACTTTTGACAAGTGAACATTTACCATACTCTCATGATGAGTATAAGAGAATTAGAGAAAGTGGTGGTTACGTTACCAGTGATGGTAAATTGGATGGTATAGTTGATGTCTCCAGAGCTGTTGGATTTTGCAATTTGTTACCACACATTCATTCAGGTCCTGATATCACTGTGTTTGAGTTGTCACCAAGCGATCAAATGATAGCTATTGGAACCAATGAAATATGGAAATATGTTCCATATAATGTTGCAGTAGACGTTATTAGAAAAGATAAAGATGATCCACAGATTGCTGCTGAGAAATTGAGAGATTATGCCATCTCTTATGGTGCTACAGATAAAGTAGCTGCAGTTATCATTTCGTTAAACAATGATCAAAGCAAATATTTGAAAAAGAGAACCGAAGATGCTGAAGCATTACTCAAAGTTAGAAAGGATAGATCATCATTACCCGAGGACTCTACTTTGAGAAGATTGGAAGATGAAATTGAACCACCTGTTGGTGAAGTGGCAATGGTATTTACCGACATCAAGAGTTCCACTTTGCTTTGGGATAATCATCCAGTGGCTATGAGATCGGCTATAAGAACTCATAATACGATCATGCGTCGTCAATTGAGAATTGTAGGTGGGTATGAAGTGAAGACAGAAGGTGATGCATTCATTGTATCATTCCCAACCACGATCTCAGCCTTATTATGGTGTTTTAGTGTACAAGAGCAATTATTGCAAGCAGATTGGCCATCTGAGATCTTGGAGAGTAACCAGTGTTGTGAAGTACGCGATGAAAATGACAATGTCGTTTATAAAGGGTTATCGGTAAGAATGGGTGCTCATTGGGGTGCACCTGTATGTGAACGTGATGTTATCACCAAGAGAATGGATTATTTTGGTCCAATGGTGAATAGAACTTCGAGAATCAGTAGTATAGCTGATGGTGGTCAATTGTTTGTAAGTTCTGATTTCATGAGAGAGTTCAATAAGATATTGGATTGTCATGCCAAAGTGAAAAAAAATGTTCCCGTTGAAGAAGCTTATGGGGAAAAACATGCACCTATAGCTCAAAAATTGGAACAAGAAATGGGTAATCTTGAAGAAATTGGATGGGTAGTTTATGAAGTTGGAGAGAGAAAATTGAAAGGGTTGGAAACCCCGGAATTGGTTACCGTTATGTTTACAAGGTCATTATCTACAAGGCTCAAGTTTTTTGAAATTGATCAAAGTACTCAAAAGGAAGTGGCAAGTATCACCAGTGTCACCAACACAGATTTGGTATGGAGATTGAGAACGGTGGCGTTAAGATTGGAAGAAGTTGTTTCATATCTATCTGCTGGAATCGGTGCTAAGGATACTGGAGAAGCAAATTTTGTTCAGTCATCTGACCAAATCAGTAAGAAGATGACAGGAATTGGGTTTTTATCATTTTTGGACCATGTCATCACTAGAGTTGAGCTGTTGGTCAATATAATGGCAATAAGACAGCAATTGGGATTATACACGGTGATGTCATCTGCTCAATTTATGGAAGTTGTCACAAGTTCATTGAACGAATTGCTGCAACTTCGTCAACTTAATCTTCAACCTCATGAAGAAAAAGAGGAAGAGGAAAGAAAAGATTGATAATCAATTGACTCTCTATTTTTTTTTATTTTTTTATTGGGCATGTATTTTTTGCAGGGACATTTTAATAAAAAGAGTAAGTAATAAGCCTTAAACAGCAATGATGTCTTATTGATGTAAAGAAAGAAAATTTAGATGTCAGCGCTAGAATTATTAAGAAAATAATATATGTAAAACCTTATCAATCATACTATTAGAAATAAAGAAACGGAATCTTCTATTAGAAGTAATGAGATGGATTCTTACTCAATAAAAAGTTGGAATTCTATCCCAATCCCAAGGATCGTTAAATCTCAAGCCTTTATCCAACGTTGCAATTTGTTTGAAATCGTCATCATCCAATTTGAAGTCGTTAACGTTTAAATTGGTTAATAATCTCTCTTTCTTAGAAGATTTTGGAATAATAGCCAAACCTCTCTGTTGAGCCCATCTCAACAACACTTTTGCCTCATCAACTTTATGCTTTGCAGCAATTTTTTTAATGACATCGTGTTCAAACAATGTTTGTGTTTCCAATGCAGACTTGTTTTTCAATTCCAAGAAAGACTGTGGACCAAAAGATGAGTAAGCAGTGACAATGATTCCTAATTTTTGAGCAAATTCAATCAATTGAGGTTGTTGCAAATATGGATGATGTTCAATTTGTAAAGACAGTGGGAAGATCTTCAGTTTCTTAATCAAATCTTGGATCAAAGCACCTGAGAAATTGGAAACACCAATGGATTTGATTAAACCTTCTTCAACCAATTCTTCTAATGCCCTCCAAGTGTCCAAGATGGAGACATCTTCGTAATGAAAGTTATCACCATCACCACAGTAGAATCCAGGAGGATATTTCTCTTCAATAGGCACAAATTTGAAAGAGATTGGGAAATGAATCAAGTACAAATCCAAATATTCTAAATTCAAATCGCTCAAAGTTTTTTTCAAAGCAATACGGACATTTTTAGGAGAATGATAACTGTTCCATAATTTTGAGACAACAAACAATTCCTCTCTTTTGACCAACCCATCCTTGATGGCTCTGTTCAAACCTTCACCAACTTCTTTCTCATTACCGTAGTCACATGCACCATCGAATAAACGATATCCAACTTTAATTGCGTCATAAACGGCGTCAGAACATTGTTCGTTTGGAATTTTCCAACAGCCTAAACCGACTGAAGGAATTTTTAAACCATTGTTCATTTCATAGTATTCAACCATTGTTAATCTTGTTTAATGATTATATGAAGTAGATATATTTATATATGAATAAAATGTAAGTATATGAGTGTATTAATGCACCTGATCTTAATTTGAATTGTGGGCGGAAATCGAGTGGCTTTTTATATTAACAATTGAATAGCAAATCACCAATAAGGACACACACACAGACACACCACCCTACTGTGGGGTAATATTGTATCTTCTATGCACTACTTTGTGACCCCTACCATTTGAGTCACATAACACTACTTCTTTTGCATGTCCATGAAACAACATCAACTGGAAGTATCTCCTTTATATTCTTTATTATATAAACCAGAGAATGCCCTCAAACCCCTAAAGATTGGGAGGAACATCTTATCTATTAATCAATTACTTTACTATTCTATAAAACACCCGAATACTGAGTTACAATTATAGAAAACAGAGACTATAGGGGGCAAGTCGGGGCTACAGTACACGACGGTTCTACTCAATGATGAACCGAAAGATATTTATATTGAATATGTGTATTTATATCTAAATATATATATATATATATATACCTATGAATGTACAGGTGATAATTGAATCATTATTGGGGTCTCATCTATAGACAGTGTTTGGGTATGAGCCCATCGAGAAACAACTCACAAAATCTCTATCAACTTTTCATTTTTGTGCTGTATAATATAGCTTCTAAAGGTCTTTTCTTAATTTCTAATTTCGTCATCAAATAGAAGTGACTAATTGATGGTGAATCCAAACCCCTTCATGCAGGTTTTGTATTCATCGATGATGTTGTCACATTTACCACTGTCTTGGCCGTTGATCAAAAGACATTCATCTCTAGACTGTTTCTGTGGGATGCAGACGCAACAAGGTTTTGGCTCTGGAAGACAACTGTTGTTAGTGTGCTACTTTCAAAAAGGCGGAGACGGGAAGTCTCTACTAGCTTTTGGTGGTACATACTCTCTTCTCTAGATGTGGTAGCTTTTACTGGTTCTGACATCTTTGTGATATATTATGTTTATACTCTTTTTGAATTCTTTATTTTGTTATTATTAATCAATCATTTACACAAAGTAAGGGAAATACAAAAGTGTGGTGCTTCTATTTTGGTCTTAAGTGCACTACTTTATGTGTGTTTGTTGAAAATGTAGTGCTTTAATTATCAATTTCACCTTTTCCGGATTAAATTGCAACAGAGAGAGAAAGAGAGAAAGATAAGCAATTTTATAAGTGAAACACTTGATAGTTTCATTGGATTGAAAGATAGAAAGATCAACCATGAAGAAAGATAATGTCGAGTCATGCGATATAATGGGTCCGGTATCCATAACTGTTCAAACCCTATTGGGTGTATTAGCCCTCTCCTCCTTGATCTACAAGAGATCTACAGAGTATCCCATACGAAGACCCTGGAAGATCTGGTTCTACGATGTATCCAAACAGGTTTGCGGCTCTTTCAGCGTTCATGTAATCAATTTGGCCATGAGTGTTATCAGTGGGAAGGATTTACCATCTATTCTCACGGCTGAGTTATCCTCAGTGATGAACAACAATATAAATGATGAGGATGATATGCTTAATGACCCTTGCAATTACTATTTCTTGAATATATTGTTTGATACCACAATAGGAGTCCCCATATTATATTGTTGCCTTCGTTCAATTTACCGAGTTTGTAATTACTTCAACCTACAAGGAGTCACCAGTGGTGAATATGGCACACCACCTTTGTTCACCAACTATTTGAGGCAGTTATTGCTCTACATTGTTGGCTTGATGATGATGAAAGTCATCATTTACATCCTGCTCATTTACTGTCCGGTATTATTGCAATTGGCAGACTGCATATTGTCAGTATTCGGTAAAAATGAAGATTTGCAATTGGTATTTGTGTTGATGATTTTCCCATTGGTTATGAACACCTTGCAATATTACTTGATCGATAATATCATACAAAGCCCTGAATACAAAAATCATTCTCGTTTTTCCTCACGGGATGATAAAGGTTTGTTAGGACAATCACTGCCAGATATACCTGAGGGAATCAACAATTATGGCACCATATAGCCATCAGAGCCATAGTCATACTTTATTGAAATGAAATCACCGTTTCTCGTGATTAAATTCTGTCACAGTTTCCATTTAACAAATTTCATTGATATATGAGCTTTCAGTGAAGCACAAAGACTTTCAGAAAAATGCTTGTTTTACTTGATTTTGAAAAACTTTGGTCGCAATATCTAATGAACCTCCAGCAAGTGACGAGCGAACGAAACTTGTGTTCTTGGTTGATGCCGAAATGTGATAGATGTAATTGTTATGCACTTTGAAACACAATTCAAAGTTGAGAGCAAGATGATTATGAAAGCCTCAACGGTAGAGGAAATTCTGAAATGGACTGTATTTTGTGTTTGAAGTATCAAACAAAGAAGTAGGAGACACATCAAAGGCGCGATAATAAATCATAAATTTACAGGATGACACCATCTCTGAAAAGAATTTTCGAGCTGATGAGCCTATGAAATATTTGAGAGCTTGGGTCTTCTATCAATGCATGCGATCAACTTGACTGAATTAACACCCCATTTAAAAGCGGGTTCAAAGTATTCTATTCTTTGATAAACTCTCAACAAAGAAGGAGATTTCTATCAAACTTCATGTAAAGTGGCTGATGTGTTTGTGTGTAAGAGCGAATGATGGTTCATAAGAAATCAACTCTTCTAGTGGGCAATATATATGGACAACCTCTTGCTTTGTTAAAAAAGATGAGGTCACATCATGAAATAGAAAAAGCGAAAGATCTCTTGGATATACTGATGAGGTGATTTTTGGAAAAGAAAGTTTCAAAAGACTATCTTATGGAGGTTGATCATGATTCTATTGTTGCTCAAGTCCCATACTGAAGAAAGACTTGCTTAAAGCGAATCAGAGATGCTTCGTTGTTGAGAGCTGTACCATTGCACCTCTGATTAAAAGAAAACTTGTTGGCATATCTGTAATCACAGGGAGATAAAAGAAGAGGCTAGAGTCTTAGCTAAAGTTTTTAAAATAGACGTTGGATGAGTTTGTCGTTTTGAGATGTTCCATTCCAGTCATGAAACTCATCGAGGGAGAAAACTAGCCTCAAGTAATTCTGTATATAGTTTGGGTAAGTAAGCACGCTTACCTTTTGCTAGAAGATGCTGGTTTTGGCAATACAAGAATACAAGACTATGAACTCGATTTTTTATATTTTGTTGAATATAACAATTTCCCAGAAATTCAACTTCTTTGACCTTGGTGGATTCATGCGAATAATTTCATCATGCCGTTTGACGTTTCATGGTGAAGGCACAAATCCCAGATTAATCATTCTAGATAATTAAAATTGAGCATATCCATCTACAATCTCTGTTAGTTGAAAAACAGGGCACTCCGTGTTTGGCGTTTATGATATAAGAGTGCTATTTTACATAGTGTGTGTAAAGTATGAGCGCCGCCTCTCCACAGTTATCTTCTCTTGTGGGCACGACCTGCTGTCGATGGGAAAAGAAAAAAAATTTCAAAGCAGAAAGAGCAAAAAACCTGGCTCAATTACCTAAAATCGACCATTAGACGCATACCATTGATCTCATTCGCAGCCAGGAGCAAGAAGAACATTATGTCCTTGCACAGAGACCCTCAGAGCGCTTCCGTTGAGTTGCCACATGAATTCCATGAGCCTGTACAATTAGCCATCATTGGTGGAACTGGGTTGTACAAGTTGGATCATTTGACTCCAGTAGCTCGTTTAACTATTTCGACGCCATGGGGGTTCCCTTCTGCACCAATCACCATCTCTAAAACAGAGGCTGGTTTCCCAATTGCATTCTTGGCAAGACATGGCTTACATCATGATTTGTTACCTACAGATGTTCCATCAAGAGCTAATATTGCCGCTTTGAAAAAAATTGGTGTTAAGGTGATTGTTGCCTTCAGTGCAGTTGGTTCTTTACAACAACACATCAAGCCAAGAGATTTTGTTTTACCAACTCAAATAATCGATAGAACTAAAGGTATCAGAGCTTCCACATTTTTTGAAAAGGGATTTGTTGCTCATGCCGGTTTTGGTGAACCATTTGATGTCAAGTTGAACAAGATTATTGCCGATCTGGCTTCTCAGTTAGCTCCCTTCAACAACGGCAAAAAGGTCTTTCATACAAAGGAGACAGAGAAGGCTGATTTGACAGTTGTCTGTATGGAGGGTCCAGCGTTCTCAACTAGAGCTGAATCCCAGTTGTACAAATCTTGGAATGGATCTGTGATCAACATGTCGGTTATCCCTGAAGCGAAGTTGGCACGTGAACTGGAGATCTCTTACCAGATGATCTGTATGTCTACTGATTATGATGCCTGGAGAGAGGATGCCGAGCCTGTCACTGTCGAAACTGTCGTTGGCAATTTGAAATCAAATGGTGAGAATCTGCATATCGTTGCCGCCAAATTGGTGCAAGTTTTGGAGAAAGAGATTACAGCAGGTAATGTAGGAAACGACTTGCATGGGTCAATGAAGTTTGCTGTATCCACATCTCCAGCTGGTGTCAAGAAGGAGTTATTAGAGAAGATGCACTATTTGTTCCCTGGTTACTGGCCAATTCAATAGACTTTTGTTTAGATCATAAGCACATTGTAATGAAAATAAAAAAAAAAATCTGAAAAAAAAGATGCGTGAAACTTTTTGTAAAATGTATGAAGAACAACAACATTCGACATAACCCACAACAATAATAACACTTTCCGGAGATGAGTTACAACAATTCGATGAAGAACTCATCACCTCTAGCGAACTATTCATTCACCACGCCGGCTTCGACACCAATATCATTTCGGAAAAAGTCTAAACCGTCGGCGGCCAAGTTGAACAACGATCTACTCCAAATCGCAGCATTGAATAACTTAACAACACCTAAGAAACAAATCATCAACAACAACAACAACAACAACAACAACAACAACAACAACAACAACAACAACAACAACAACAACAACAACAACAACAACAACAACAACAACAACAACAACA
>JAKTVN010000056.1:0-32270 GCA_030557235.1 Nakazawaea populi | reverse complement strand
TTAACATCAGGACACCACTTTACACCAATTAACATCAGGACACCACTTTACACCAATTAACATCAGGACACCACTTTACACCAATTAACATCAGGACACCACTTTACACCAATTAACATCAGGACACCAATCCACGTCAGGATGCCACTTTATAGATTTTGAACTTTTTTGGTGTAGTGATGTCCTAATGAAGTGAATTATGACGTTATCCTCTCAAATTGCGGGCCGAAAACATAAGCTGTCACATACGTAAACCAACAACGTTAAAGAAGTACTGATAACAAATACTAAATGTGATGATAATAGTTTATGAAATATGTAGTCAAAACCACTTGAGTAAGTCCATCTTTAAATCCTCGATAAGTATATACTTGTCCTCGTAAGGTGTTCTCCAGAACTCATTTGTTTTATACTAACGTAACACTATGTTCAAAAATTAATAAGATATATATATATGATTTAACCATTTTGTATCCCATCAGTTCCACACAATTTATCAATATATCTTAAAAAAAATATCTTTTCGAAGATGTCTCACTTGCGGGCAGTGTGATATGTGATCGTTGGAAGTGCAGTAGTAAGCGAGGCATCTGATTATACTCAGCAAAAAAAAAAAAGAGATCATGTCAAATATCTGTTACAGAATTGTGAGGATTGCAAGGAGCATATTCATAAATAGATCGTCGTTAGACAAAAATTGTATTTATAAAAAATCGGTTGATGGAGTTGCAACCATAGGCCTACTGCCATTTTAGCTTTTGGAGGAATTAAAAATTTCTCATAGATTCATTCCATACATGTATACATATACTTATACATATACAAATATATTTAACAAAGTATTGCTATACATCTAACAAGGTTTTTATACAGTAGAAATCTGGAAATATCTAATATTATACATTTTATCTATCTGTTCATCTTTTATATGAAACAACCCTGTATGGAATGATATAGTCATTTGGGAATTTTCATCTTTCATATCTTCAAAGCTACTTGAATTACAAAACAATAGCAAATGATTGTTGGAAAATTTGTTAGGCTCCATTTAGAATGAAGGGGGAATGGAGAGCCTTTTCATCGTGTTGATTTTATGGGGTAGCTGGTCTGTATACTGACTCAACTATCGGTACAAGAAAAAGGGATGAGGCTTGTGTGAACAAATTACTACTTGGATGTACATCGGGATTACACTACATCAGGAATTTATTGAGCTAAGTCGCATCTGTAATTGTGTTGATCGGTAGCTTTATACCTAATTATCCAAGCATTGTCCAGTGTATAACTTATATGAGGCTCTTTTTTTGTCCCAACGTATTCTGCTAGTGATAAATTTTCAAGTAATGCCAGAAAACAGAATTTTGTACTATGAAGAGATTGAGAAATTTCTACGTTAATATTGAATCTTGTAACAGATTATTATACGTCATCCCTTATATGATGATTTTACACAGATCACTTTTTTTAGATGTTCTGATGTGTCCCTTTTTCAATACATCAATTCATGGTCAGAGTACTGAAACCCTTTTATATACCAATCCATTGTCACAATGTTCAGGCAAAGCAAAATGACACCCACTATCTACAGTCTTCTTCCAACAGAGCTCAGAGATATAGTATTGAGTTACCTCACAAATTGTGATCTCAAAAATCTTCTCAAAGTCTTTCCCGAGGACGAGGATTTGATTTTGGATCATAGAGATGAAATTTTATGGCTGTCTGAGGATGGTGATGAAGCCTTTGTCAGTTACATCAAGTCTGACTTTGAAGTGACCATATTGGAACAAGGTTTTAATGATCCAAATTTTCGTGGACATGTCTATGAGCTTATATACAGAAGATCCAATGTTGGAGAAAATTCGCGTTTTGATGACTTCATCAACGAACACCGCTATTGTTTACGAAGATTAAAAGTTCTTAATTTGACTGATACTTCAAATGGTTTGAAAACACCTGTACCTTTAATGCACGCATGTTTTCAAAACTTGAAGACAATATCACTTACTGGAGCAGTTTTAAATTACCAACCAAAACGTTGTCATTTAAATGCTTTACGAAATTTAACCTTGATTTCTAGCACAATTTTTGATTTCGGTTGTTTGCCAGATGCTCCTCATTTGACAGAATTTAAGCTTAAAAACAATAGCTCTTTTAATATCTACTACGATGGGGAATGCATGCAAAGGTTCCCCAATTTGAGGTATATTGAATATCATGGACGCAACCCAGAGACATTCTATCGGGGGCTTTCAGATTTGAAAAAATTGACATCAATCACTTTTCAGGGAAGCCTACTGGACCGTGTAGCATTACCCATCGAGGGATTGAGGATGATGATTTTACATGGTTTTAAGGGTTCAGTTAAGAATATCCATCACACTCGCATTTTAGAGTGTCTAGAAATGGTGGGTTGTACGTTTCTAGAAACAATAGAATTTCATGCAGTCCGCGCTTTGAAAAACCTCAAATTATTCGACTGCGGAATGAGAGGAATTCCGTGGTTGGGCCCGATGAAAAGTTTAGTGCATTTAAATTTGTCAGAAAATCCAATCACAAAGATACAGAATTTAGAAGGACTAGTCAATTTGAAGACGTTGGTTTTGGCAAGTTGTAGGATCTCTAAAATTGAGAACTTGCAAAATTTGAAGAAATTAGAAAGCTTAATTTTGTCAAAAAATCCGATAAAAGTGGTTGAGAATATTGACCATCTAGTGAGTTTGCAACATTTTGATGTGTCATCGTGTATCATAGTTCGAATTGAGAATTCAAAACGATTGGAGAGTTTGAAGAGATTTGATTTGGAGAATAACCCCATATGGCAACAAGCATTTACTCGAAGAAGCCATGGATTACTTGCTAGTTTAAATGAAACCCTTCTTCGTGAAGAAAACTTAGAAAACTCTCCACAACAGCCTTGTTTAACACTTGATGAGCAATTCCTGAACTTTTCCGAGATTATGCTTCGTAGAGCCGAATACAGGCAGCAAACTAGAGAAAGAAGACAAAGAATATTTTTAGATGCTGGACAACTAGAAGTGGGTTTTACCAATGAAAATGAACTGGAAGATTTCTTTGGTGCTTCTCAGTTCACGATGAACGAACACGGTATTGCAGTTGCAGGAGGTGCACACATGGAAGAAGTTGAGGTCGATATCACGAGCTTGGATAATGTTAACACGCAATTGAATGACGGTGATGATGGTAATGGTGCTAGTGGCGATGATCTTGACAGCTTGAGAGTTGAATTTGAAGATCTTCAATTGATAGAAGGAGTTGTAGCTCGATCACGGGATGCTGTCACTGATCATCAAGAGCCAATTCGCCAGGATTCTTGGAATTTGAGCGAACTTGAACTCCTAAACAGATCGCTTAGAGGGCGGCTTTGAGAATGTGTGCAGAGCATGGTATGAAGCCTCTTCAGGTTGATGGCATGAGGGGGGATCTGTTTTTTTATGGTTTTGATTAATTCATGCTTATAAGTGAGGGTAGTTACCTAAAGAATTTTTAAATAACTAAAGATAATTGAAAGCAGTCAATCGTCGATGTTAAATTGCCTAAGTGTACACCACCCAAAGCTGAAATGGGAAAAAACTAAAGCGTGAGTGAGACTTTAATCATGACATACCAGCTGCCATGTTAACTTAAAACCATATATAAATCTACCAAATCTATTGAGTACTTTTCAAATGGCAAAGCCGTTGAATATTTTGGCTTTTGAACTTTGGAAATGGACCAGTGATTCTAGCTGTAAGAGATGCACATTCTTTGAGGTATTTTCAAGGATGTGGCAGGAACACAAATTGCTCAACTTGTTTCTTTGATGAAAAAGGCTATTCCGTAAATCATCAAGTCGCAGTTACAAATCGAAATAAATCAATAGCTTGAAGGGTATCGAATTCAGCTCATCTAGTAGAAAATTCTCGCAAGATCAATATGAATCCACCAATGCTGCATCCCAATGGTTCAGCAGCATGCAATATTTGAGAAAGACAGCTTCAATTTGATTCAGAAATTGCAACAATCCATATTTCATTTTTTGTAAGAACTGAACACAATTTAATTCCACTTCACGATCTAAATGTTGTGTATCGAGTAACAACTCGTCAAAGCATTGGCGCCATTTATACAAGTCCTGTTGCAATTGAGTGAGCTCAACGATACGATCTTGGGAGCTCATGCTCTGGATTTCCTGTTGTTTTGTGATTGTCGAAGATGATGATAAGGCACTAAGAGAAGATGGAGTATTGTCATTTGAACCAGAAGAAAATAATCTGAAAAAGTTTCTCTTGTGTTTTGGCTGTTGTTTGTAGGAAGATGAAATAACTGACATGACATCATCTGCATTGATAAATCCTTCCTCTTCTTCATCGTGTTCTTCCTCGTGTTGCTCTTCATTGTGTTCATCAGCAACAATTCTTGTGAACCTTTGACTGGAAACCACCGAGTCGCTTTTTTTCAACAGTGAATCCAACTTCAATTGTAATTTTTCCATGGCGATCAATTTCTGACAACGCAGTTGTCTATTCAATATACAACTTTCCAAGACTTGTAATTGTAATTCTTTGTATTTGCGGAATTGCAACAATTTCAACAGCACCGTACAAAGTTGTTGCCAATCTTGTAAGGATTCTTTTACCGACACCACCAACTTGTTGATCAATATTTCGGCATTGATGAATTCCATATCGACACATTGACCGATTTTTTCCGATTGTAAGCTATTACTTGTATTTGTATCTAACAATGAAAATACGTTGAAATTGGCACCCAATTCTCTCTTTTGCCTGGTTGTTTCTTTCAATCCAGATATAACTTTTTTCAATCGCTGGTCTAAAAGGTGTAGTTGCTTCTTGTAACCGACGAATTGTAATTCCAAGGGTCTAAACACTTGCTGTTGTAAAGCGCTATTATTACCGAATTTTTTCAACAGCAGCATGGGGGGAGTTGGAATGTACATCAGATATGGAGACACTGGCTGCAATGGGTCTCTACAAGAGCTGATCAACACGTTATGAGGTAGTGAGGTGAACGGCAGTCTTTTCATAACCTGTGCCCATGATGGTTCACCGGGGTCCACAAACCGCTGCCACAGCTCACAATTGATAATATCATGATCCTGCATGAGGTAAAGGAGCCAGCTCTGGAACTTTCGTTTGCGGTATTCGACGATTACATGGAGCGTCTTACGTGAAGTAGCAATGTAATCCTTGAAAGAGTGCTTGTCCGGTATGTGGGGGATAATCTTTGCAGGGAACCATTTGACCAAACAAGAACGAAGCGATTGGAAGTCAGAGTATCGTCTGTTGACCTTAACTGTAGTACTGGTGGTAGTGCTGGAATTGTAAGAGATGCAGTAGTAAGTCACGCCATTGACAGTGTCTGTAGATCGTATTTGAATAGACGATGATGCCTCTGTCGAGTTGTCCTGTGCTTCTTCTTGCTGTTGCTGTTGCTGTTGCTGTTGTTGTTGTTGTTCAGGGCGCGATATGAAATACGAGTCTATATTTGTGAACAGCTCCGAGGATTCGCCCTCGGCAAACGGGTTGTTGCTGTCTCCCATATCCATCTTGTGATCGATGTATGTATATATATGAAATGATTACTCTTTGTTGTAGATATATTTTTTGTGGTTACGCGAAATGAGAAGAGAAAAAAATTATTGAAAGCAATTCGACTATTGAAGAGAGATTACTATCAAGTAAATAAGAATTAGGAAGCAGCAGATTACAATGGCTTCAATGAACGTCACTGTAAAGAGTGCTGATATGGTATGTTGTTGTGATTACAAAGTTTTACACCCTTTTTTTCATACGATGAAACTAATCAGAATAATCATAAAAGACTCAAGAGACCCAGGACGTGGTGATGCTGATTTCGGAACAACTGTTAGAGCAATATAAAGAACCAAAAGACGTGGCTACTTATATCAAGAAGCAGATGGATTCTCAATTCGGTCACACGTGGCATTGTGTTGTGGGAAAGAAGTTTGGTAGTTATGTGACACATGAAGTGGGCGGATTCATCTATTATTACATTGAAGATTTGGCTTTTTTGCTTTTCAAGACACTGTGATTGATGATAGGTCTTGTTGGCTGAGAAGTTCAGATGTGGGCTATTGTGTGCAAAGTTACAAGCAAAACAGTAGAGATTGAGAAACTGAAAGATGTGGTTTTATGGAAAACAGAATATAAAAAATCAAAATAGCTTATAAATTATATGTGAAAGATGTTGCCCGTCTTCAAGGGACTCATCACACCAAATAACGTGCGTATTTTGTTCCCTTTACTCTTTTTCAGTACAAGAAGTTGCTCCTTCTGTTGTTGTTTATGTTCGTAATCATCTTCCTCTTCTTCATCTTCATTATCGCTAAAGCTCTTCTTATTTGCAGTCTTCTTGAGCCTTTTCAACTTGACAACTTTTCTCCCCTCGTCAAGATTGGTCCGTTCTTTAATTTCTGTATTATCAACACCATCTCCATCATCATCAAACATTGAAGCTCTTTTTCTCTTGTTCGTCAACAATTGTTTCAAAGGGCTCTGTCTATGTTGATCCGAAACAAGACTACCGCCGTGCACCAAAGAAGATTGATTGGCCGAGCTAATCTGTCCCCCGGCTCCTCCAGCTTGCACCAGCAATTGCTGCTGCTGCTGCTGCAGTGTAGTATCTGGAGTCGAAGTGGTGAACATCTTACCATTGATGGGTGTCACTTTATTGCTGCTGTTCTTGTGCTCATGTTGTATCTGTTTCATCAGCTGGATTTTCTGCAAATAGGGTGTAATGGTCACCGGCGTGGACACAGATAATGTCTTGTTATGAACCACCTTATTCGATGTTATCGATGAAGGCGGTTTGTAAGAATTCTTCATGAATCTGTCATGAACCAGTTGTTGAGACTCGAGCAATTGCAACTCGTGATTGTGCTTGATCTCCAATCTCTCAAGTTGTTGTAAATGAGTGTTGAAGAGCAGAGATTGTACGATGTACAGATGTAGCATATAGGCAGTGGAGAGTATTGAAGTCTTGTGGTGCTGCAACTCCTGCAACTCCTGTTGGAATGCCATGCAGTCTTCCATGATGGTTGTTGTTGTTATTGTCTAGGCTGTTTGGTGCTTCTTTTGTTATCAACAACAAAAAAATCAACAACAAAAAAATTTATCAATTTCAATTCGAGAGTTCATAAGGCTGTGTGTGGGTCCAACTTATTCTATATTTTTCCAATTGTCTTGAATCGAGGTGAGATCAAAGATCGTGGAGTCATCTAAGATACAGTATGATAAAAACACCGTCTTTTTACCTGTTCTTTGCAGTGTTGTTTCTATCGTTACATCCCGCTTTGGCGGCCATGTCTTCACGCGACTTGATGGATCTGCGATCACATTTCAGCCACGGGATCATCCCCATCAACAGTTCAGATTTCAATAATTTCTTCAATGGGCCTAAGGATCACTTCTTGGTTCTGTTGTTCACCACTACAAATGATAAGTTTTCCTGCCACCTGTGCAAACTGTTTCAACCCGTTTTTGAAAACGTTGCCAGTTCCTTATTGTTGGACTATCCTGATAAATCCATCTTTTGGGCAAGTGTTGAGTTTGAACCAAATGTGGAACATTACCAAAGGATACTGTTAAATACAGTGCCTCATGTATGGATATATCCACCAACAGAGCTGCCTTATACCAATGTCACATCGGATCATTACGTATATCAAGTACCAGATAGCTTGTTGAAAGATGGCAAAGAACTTCAACTCAACTTTGGTAACTTTATGAGTAACATCTTACATTTGAACATAATCATTCATGAACCCTTTGATACCATTGCATTTCTGAAAAATTTTCTCATCTATTTAGTCATTTTTGTCTTTATCAGACGACGTGGACCTCATATGGCTCGCAAATTTACACGTTGGCAATTTTATTATGTGTTATCAATTCTGTGCATTGCAGTGAGCGTTAGTGGCTACCAATTCTGTGTTCAAAGACAAGTACCATTTATAGCTCGTAATGATCTGGGTACTATTATGTACTTTAGTGGAGGTGCCCAATACCAATTTGGACTAGAAATGGTGAATATCACAAGTATATATACGGTGCTTGCTGGAAGTATGATCATGCTCATCAGTTTCAATCCGAGTGTCAACATATCATTGCTGACTGTACTAAATATTTTTGGTGCTGTGGTGATGTTTCTGCTGTACAATTTACTCAACAGTGTGCTGTTGGTGAAGGATCCAACATATCCTTTCGTTCCTTGGAAGTTGTATACTTAATTGAACTGTAAATCGAAAAGATAACAAACTGCCACATATATACTAAACTACACATATCATTCAACAGTTTTGATACTTATCACTCCTACTACCATTGACCAATACTACTCCCACCTTTAGGATTGTTCGGAAAAGGCGCCGATGCTCATTAATGACAACAACAACACCAACAACAACAAATTCGGCAATAACTTAGCATCGATCAGTGCGCAGAGTGAATTTGTCACCGAAGACAATCCATGAAATAGCCAGCAAGATGGAGAAGAAATAAATATGAGAGATAGAATGTTGCCATTAAGATGCCTTAAACCGATGATATAAATCTATTCGTTCAATTTTATCGTCTATGAGTGTCGCAAAATTTTGCTTTAATAGTAAATAACTGGATGAATTAATTAATGGGTAAGGCAAACATATAGATCATCTGCGACGTGTCAGGGCAATGTATAATATACGAATAATATATGCGACAATACTGAATGAAGTTGACTACCAATTTAAGATTGCCCACTTTAAATTTAACCCATTTGATCATCCGCAGCAGCATATTTATCAGTCACAACACATGCATCCTGGTTTCGCTTGACATCTCTTCTTTATCGGTGAGATCTCGAGACAGGCCGAATAGAAATGATATTTAACAATTATGAAATCTTAGATTCAATCGCACAGCTTTTACCTGCACAAAATAGCAGGCGCTTTGCAAGCTTTCAATATTTCGATAATGTCCTCTCTTATCATGAACTAACAGCTAGTGAGTCAAAGCTAAATCCACAAAACATAAGAGAAATCGTTTGATTTCTGCTCTAGCATGGTTTTAACATTCTATTCTTTGTTAAAGTTAGACAAAAGATGCCCGCGGTGAGTATTGATCGAATGAATCATCACAGTGACAGTATATTGACGGCAAAGCTCTTATTTTTGTGTTTTAGATAAACAGACAAGTAGACAGTCTCCCAACTGATAACATGATCAAAAGTGTGGCGCTCACTTATCATTTGCCCAAAAGAAAAGAAAATCTCTCTTTTTCGTTTATCTCAAATTTCACACATTAAACGGTAATTGATACAAAACACCAAACGCCATGATTATGGACAGAAAGACTCAGTGGAGTCTAGGTTTATTCTTTTTAGGTTGTGTTGTTTTACTCTGGGTACTATCCTCGTTCTTAGTCAACGATTTGCTCATCACTTACCCGAAACCATTTCTTATCACGTACCTCAACACCACCACATTTGTGATATACCTCATTCCGTGTTTGATCCGTCATCGTCGTCATCTCCGCCGTCACTCCCAACTCCTCCCCATCGACACTTCAAGTAGTGGCACTACCACAAGAGCACCATCACAGACACCATTATACAACAATAACAACACCAACTTGCAACTATCCACCCATGAGACGGCCAAGCTAGCTGCCCAATTCTGCATCTTATGGTATCTTTCCAATCTCACGACGAATGCCTCACTCAGATTTACCACAGTGTCTTCACAAACTATTCTCAGCTCCACGCTGTCGTTCTTCACACTCATCATTGGATATTTGGCCCATGTCGAACAGATCAACGTGCGTAAATTGCTGGGTTTGTTTCTCTCACTTATGGGGATTCTATTGGTCAACGGCAACGTCTTAGACTTATTACGGAGTCGTGAATTGTTCGGCAACGCATTACTGATCATGGGTGCCTTTGGTTACGGGGTCTATTCTATTTTACTCAAGTTGAAAGTGCCCAACCATGATCAAATGGATTTCCAATTATTTTTCGGTTTTGTTGGTGTTTTTAATTTAGTATGGCTATGGTTGCCCTTGTTGGTTCTACATTTCACCGGTGTCGAATTGTTAGAGTGGCCTTCATCGTGTAAGCTGTACAAACTTCTTTTCATCAATGCGGCAAGTACGTTTATCAGCGATTATTTATGGCTGAAACTGATGATCTTGACATCGCCATTGACGACCACTGTTGGCTTGTCGTTGACCATACCATTGCTGATGTTGGGAGACTTAATCATATACAGACAAGGGGTCAACTTTGTGTATTTTCTAGGTGCCGTGGTGATTGGTATTTCATTTATCATTATCAACAAGGACGAAGCTTTAGATGAAGATGTCATAGAAGAAGAAGATGCCATTTTATAGAAATAGTTATATACATATACATCAGCGATAATAGATATGATAGAGTTCATTAGAGATAATTTTTCCAACATTTGTTCGATAACAATGATAGATATTGTACACTCAAATGACTCATTTAATCCGTTACAATCATTTGAAGATTATACAACACTTATCCAATAAACAATTTCATCTACGACGTATTATCACATATGGTGGTTCCTTTGCAATTGTCGTACCAAATGCTGATAGTTATACAAGCTACTACCATGGTCGAGTAATAACTTGATCTGTTTTTCGTTCAACTCCATCAATTCTGTATCCTTATCACCACAAATTTGATGTAATCTTTGCAATTCTTCCGCTTGTTTCTCTATTGTAATGTCCTTCATAGCACTCTCTAATTTGCTTTTTTGCAACTGTTTGAACAATTGGTCCAATTCACGTTGGTGTCGCTGCTCCATCTCCTCCATTATACGCTGTTGCTGCGACTGTTGTATCGAATGTACGCGTTGATGCTGATGTTGCTGCCACGAGTGAAGTGAAGTGTTATTTGTACTGACACTTCTCCTCATGTCTTCTTGAACATCCTCAATCCTGTTATGGCTCATGATAGAATCTTGTTCAGTCAAAGCTGTCCCCACACTCGACATCGTCTCTCTGTGATGTTGTCCTGGATCTTGTCCATGTCTATATTGTTGTTGTTGTTGTTGTTGACGCCTCAACAACTCATTTTCCTGTTTCAACAGCCATACTTCGTCATAAGCTCTGCTAGTGACATCACTCAACTGCAATAGTTGTTGCTCCAACACCAGATTTCGTTGTTTCTCGCCCAGTATCGAGCTGTCCACCAACAATTTGGTCTCTTGCCATGTGGAATACTCTGCCTCCTCTTCTTCATGGTATGGTTCGAAACTCGTCAAGTCGGGGGATGAAACAGAGGTGAAAGTTGGTTTTGTGAATTTTCTGTGATTTGGTGTGTGTACCTGTTTGATGTGTAGTATGGAACGATGCTTCGGTGTTTGTTGTTGCTGCTGCTGCTGCTGCTGCTTATTGGTGGTTACGGTGGTGCTAAAGATGCCCATCTTCGGTGTTGTCTTGTCTTGTCGTAGTGCTGCTGCTGGTGGTAGTAGTAGCAGATTGTTTCATAGATGTATATATTTGGTGAACAAGTCAAATGGTGGATGATGATGGTGACAAAACACCCCTTCGCTTCCTTTCTTCCCCTTTCACTTTCGCGTTGGAAAACTTCCCAATTTGGTTGTAATTATATTCTATCTGCACTACCACAGATTCCCATAATGATAACATTAGTCACTTGTAGTTGATGATGTCTATGCTGAAGCACAGCAGTTAAACTGTTGGGTGTGAAATTTCTTCAAATCTATGTTTCATCAACCAAGAATCCATTCAACTGTGGAAACAAGAGAGATTAATCAATATATCATTTATACAATGGGAGACATATACAAAGAGTATAACATACCAAATAACATAGAAGCTCTCTTTGTAATGCTACTTCCCTGGAGCTCTTAGCGTTGTTGATGCTGAAGTGATTCATATATCTATTTATGCATTTATATTACACCATCCCATTAAGTAAGAAACTTGTTGCCATCCGATCAATCAATGTTTTTTGATTATTTTTTTGTGTGAAATTATATGCAACAACAACAACAACAACATCACATAACACAAGGATGCCTATGCCAACTCAGAAGGATGCCATCATCCGCTCCACGGATTTGGATCTGCTCTCCTGTCGCTTGTCTGCTGACACTTATTTACAAGACCCACTCCTCCCCATCATCACCGATGGCATCAAACAATACGCTCCATACTCTGCCCCAGTCAGCATCTCAATCAAACGCAATTTAAACAAACTGTTGTTTGCCTCCCCGAAGAAGAACCCAATCATCAATAGAGGTACCTATATCAGAACAAAGAGCATCGATCTCCTAGTGGATCTGTTTCTCGAGCTGAACAAAGATCACCAGTCAGTGCAATTCGTATCAATTGGTTGTGGTAGCGATACAAGATTCCTCAATTTATTATCATCGGCATCCAACTCCACTCAAAAAATCAAAGTATTCGAGTATGATTTTGAAACCTCTGTCAAGATCAAAAAACTCACCATTATCAACAGCGACCGCTTGCGTCATATAGTGCAATATTCATCGTCATCCGAACAACAACCGCTCATTGACGTCTCCAACTACGATGAATTCCAAGCCGTGTCTCCACTCTTGGTCACACCAAACTATCAACTCAGACCGTTAGATCTCCGCCAATTGACCACAACACCGGCTTCAGTACCAGCAACAACAATGCTGCTTGCTGAGCTTGATCCCGATCTGCCCACATTAGTGCTCAGCGAATGTGTGCTATGTTACATATCTCCCGAAGAGTCTCGTAATCTGATTGAACTGATCGTATCGCAATTACACTCTGGATGCTTCATCATATACGAGCCCATGGCAGGTGATAAGGGAAATTTCGGCGAAGTGATGACCAAAAACTTGCTGCTGAGAGGAATAGAGTTACCCAGCTTGTGGCAATACAACACATTATCAAAACAACAACAAAGATTTGAGTCAATGCATAAATTCAACAAAATTAGTCTAGCTGATTTAAGTTATGTTTATCGCAATTGGATCGATAGCGAAGAGTTGCAAAGAATTAGCAGGTTGGAATTCTTGGATGAATTGGAAGAGTTGGATTTGATGAATAGCCATTACTGTATCTGTTTGCTACAATGGGGTGAAGGTTCTTTTAACTTTGATAAACCTTTTCAATTTACATAACACAATAACACCAGTGGTGGAGATAATGAATAGGAAACGACAATAAATAAATAAATAAATGGATAAATAAATGACTAAATAAATAAATAAATAACGTGCATAAATAAATATATGGAATGAATCATGGCTCAATGACACCTCCGCCAAATCCAACGGGGAACACGCCTTGCGACCCACCTGGTAACACCCCCAAGAACTTGTAAACTTTGCCCATCTCTTCGGCATCCACCAACCTCTTATACCCACTGATCAAATCCTGCTTCAATTTCTCGTCTTTCGTACCACTCAACAACTGATCAACTCTATACCCAATTCCTAACTCGTGCAACCAATCCCCTTGTTCCACAGGTCCATACGAGTGGCATCCATTCTCGGCAAATATCTTGCTTAAACTTTCAAAATCAACATCCACCGACAAATCGCACTCTCCAGGACGTTCCCAGGGTGAAACAAACTTGTGATCCTTGATCCCGCGCAACGTGCTTGTGCTGCTCGAAGCAGCACCAACTTTCTGATCCCTCCTGCTAGGCCCATAGTCGCAAACCAAGATACCACCTTTCTTGAGTGGTTCACGGAGCAGTTGGAGGTTTGAATTGATGATCTGTGACATCTTCGAACAATAGGTATGCATCTCGGGGCTGACCTCAACCACAGAACCAACTTGCAAGTTATGAAATCGTTTCTTGTCCAGTTCTGGGATCATTAACGACGAAGATGGTGTCTCGCGAGGTGACAATACGAGCCTGAATGGTGTCCCATCTACAGTATCATGGGAGTAATCCACCAATAACTCTCCCCAACCATTTTCTGTTTTTTGAAATTGGTGCACGGGCAATGCATCAAAAAACTCATGGGCCAAAATGTAATTGGCGTAATGTTCAGACCCAATGATATCTTTCTCTGTTTCCAACCATTCAATCTGTCCGCCCCACTTGTGCACACTCTCGTATTGGCCATCACTGGCGCGTTTCATCAAAAACTGCGTATTGGCATCACATAATTTCTTGAACTGTTCTTCCCTCAATTTAGGACTCAGCTCCACCATAGCAATCTTCAATTCAACCTCATCGCCTTTTTTCTTACTCTTATTATCGTTACCGTTATTCAAAGTCTGAAAAATTCTAACAACATCAGACATCATAGCGCCAGTACCGGGCCCAAATTCGATCAATTGAACACGCTGAGGTTTCTGTTGCAAAAGCCACGTCGCATATACCCATACTCCGACACTCTCACCAAAGATAGATGATATCTCAGGAGACGTAACAAAATCACCTCGAGCTCCTAATGGATGTTGAGTAGTAGTGTAGTAACCGTATTGCGGGTTCGTCAAGCATTGTCGCATATACGAACTGACTGAGATCGGTCCAGTGGTCTTGATGGTCTCGATCAATATGTTGGTCAACGAGTTCAATTCCAACAAACCCTTGTCGTCGATGTTACCAGAGTTGGACGTGGTCTGACTTGAATAATAACAATTACCTAGATGGTATTGGAATGAGTTAGCGTTGACGACGGCCGCCAAACTTGTATACATACATAATCCTCTTTCTTTGAGGATACGAAAGTGTGGTCTTTGATGAGAAGCCAATTGCCTATACATCATTTTCATCATCATCACAGTCTCTCTCCTCTTTGTCCTGTTTGTTAATCTGTGAATAACACCACTTCTTCTTCTTCTTCTTCTTCTTCTTTGTTAAATGTTCAGTTTTGGTGACACACACACTACTCTTTGTGTTTTCGTCTTCCCCACAACTTAGCTGTTGTGAACACGACCCTTTTGTTTTTGGTCGCGGGCGGCTCCCCATAATAAAATAGAGATCACGATTGTTCGAGCCTAAAGAGGAAATATATCTTTTAAGCGTTGCGATCTGAGTAAGTATATAAAATAGAGTCACTTTATGGAAAGCCAGTTCTCTCGTTTAGTTGCAGTTGAATTGCAACACACACACATATATATATATATATATATATATATCAACAGCATGCTGCCTTCCAAAGCAAGCATCCACACCTTATATAATCAATTGCTCGTCCCACTCTCGTCACACAACTCATCCCACAAACTCTTCCACCTCTCAAATGGCATATTGGTGCTCCTGATAAGCGATCCGACAATTCAAACCGCAAGTTGTTGCCTCACGGTTAGTTGTGGGTCCCATGCTGACCCAGAAGATACTCCCGGCGTGGCTCATTTGTTGGAGCACATGCTTTTCAAGAGAAATAAACTAGACTCTAGACCGAATTTGTTACAAAAATTAGTAGATCAGTATGGAGGCTCGGTGAACGCTGCAACGAGTGGGGAACACACCTCATTCCAATTCGAAGTACCAACAAATAACACGATGGTGGCATCGTCGACATTGGAGCAAGTCCTTGCTGCATTCGCAAATATGTTCAAGAAACCTGTGTTCAGAAAAGACGATATCAACAAGGAACTACATCTGGTGAACAATGAACACTTAAGCAACAAGATCTCGCCTTCTAAGATGCTATACCAGGGTCTCCGGTTACTTTCCAATAAAACTCACCCATTTCATCGCTTCAGCACTGGAGATGACTTGTCATTGAGATCGTCCAGTAATAATGACTTGAAGCATAAATTGGAGAGATTGTTCAAAAAGCGATACAAACCAAATAAAATGACATTGGTCTTGAAAGGTTCACAGTCCATTAAGCATTTGCAAAAAATGATAATCTCCCATTTCAGTTACGGTGACAAAGTCTGTGCTAGACATTGCTTGGACGAGTTTGCTATACTTTCCCAAAGCTGGACATACACCAACCCATTATTCACCGAGTCATCACAATCTCCAAGTTGTCTTCTTATTCAGGCCCCTGAATCAATATTATCATCGACAATAAGAGTCTGCTTCCCAATTCATTATGATGAAAGTTGCAACACCAAAGAGTCAATGATGTTGTTCAGCAAGGCTTGGTGTCAGTTGTACGGAGACGAAAGTCTTGGATCATTGTGCCAATATTTGAAACAACAACAATTTATCAGCTCCTTGAGTGCGTACACATTGAACTTATGCCGAGGCGAGGCAACGTTGACTATAGACATGCAATTGATATCACCTAATTCTTTGAAGATTCATAACATCATTCAACATATTTTTCACTTTACCAATCAACTATTTTCCAATTCCAGCCTGGAAAATGCACATCATTGGGGTGAATATCTCTCTGAATTCACGCTGATTGAGAAATTGAACTACCTTCACCAACTAGTGCAAGAATCTCCCATGGACGAACTGTTAAAGTTTCTGCACTCGTTGCAACAAGATTTATCAATATTGAAACAGTGGTGTTTGAAAGGGTCACCTGTTTTTGATGCCTATGGCATCATAGGCGGAATGGCAGAGTCCGAGAACGCTACGTCGTGGTGGAATGAGCAAGGCGCCAAATTTATCAACTTCATCGGTCAATTCATAAGACCTACAAACTTCAATTTTGTGTTGCTATCAACAAATTCTTCAAAAATGTTTGGTTTAGATGGAAATAAGTTTGACCAAGATCCACATTTCTCATTCAAGTATTTTAAAATGCCATACTTGTTTCAATACGACACCACCAGTTATGTAAAGGAACTTCACATGCCATTTCCCAATTGCTTCTTACCATCTTTGGCAGCAAAACCTAGCAAAATCCACAAAGAGTTGTCCAAAATCTCCCAAATATCATACAATTCTCCCTTGTCATATATTATGGAAAAAGAATCCGACTCACCATCTCCAATGCAACTAGAGCAAAATTTATTTGAAACATGGTCTAAACCTGACAAGTCACTTCATTCCAAGGGATTTGCCACTTTAGAAATATCTAGCCCATTTATTGAACCAAGTGTGTCAACAACGATATGCTTAGAATTGTTGTGCGAGTTGACTTTCGCACGAGCCTCAATTAAGTTGTACCCTTGCGAAATTATTGATTACACTTGGTCAGTGTCACCGTGTTTCAGAAGCGGTAGAAGTATAGAGATAACGGTGAGTGGTTTCACAGATGGACTTTCAAAAATACTAATCACTTTGTTGCAACATATGAAAAAACAGATCACATCAGAGGAGTTGAAGTTCGCAAAAGGTGGTTTGTTGGCAAAGATGCAGAAGGTTAAAGAATCTAGCAGTTTAGTCTTAGGCGCCTTGAAATTTTTGTCATTGATGGAGGAAAATTCTTGGAATTTTGAAGAGAGATACAACGCAATAGCCAAAATCTCATTGGAAAGTTTGAATAGATTTAAAGAAGAATTCTTTGAAAATAGTTGCCTCAAGTCTTTCTACCAAGGAGATTTCGATACCAAAGCCATCTCCCTGTTCAACGAACTGATTTCTCAAAAATTTTGCTCCGTTACAACTACACCATCAATATCGTTAGCAACTTTCAAACTTCCACCGGGCAAAGCTTATCTCCTTCAATCTGCAGCATTTCCAGAAGACCCAACAAATACCATCGTGGCATATATTCAATTAGGCGAAAGGTCAAATGTGCATGACCGAACTATGGCTGCTTTTTGTGGCTATTTGTTATCATTGAGTCTCGTTCAAGAACTACGTGAAGTAGAGCAGTTGGGATATGTAGTTCTTGGTGGTTTAAGAGTGATGCGAAGCACTGTCGGAATACATTTCACTATTACAAGTGGCGAGTTTTTACCTCAAATGTTGAATGACAAAATAAATGAATACTTGAATCAATGGTGTGATCTGCACAGCAAACAATCTTCAAAAACATTTGGCAGAGCTGTCTCCAAATTTTGTGATTACTATGAGTCTCAATCTTCAGCTATTTTTAACGATGCAAATTTATCATTACAATCAACCAGTTCGACATGCTCAAGCAATCTTCAAGTTGATGAGACACTTGCTAGCTCTCAAATTCAACATCGAATTTCCTGGGAGCTGACCAATCGGGGCAAAGGCGTGGATCATATAGATCTCAGGCTTATAACCAGTTTGACAAAAGAGGAATTTGCAAAATATATCGGGATCAAACTATCACCAACTTCCAAATTGAGATCCACTATGACTGTTCATATTCAGTCCACGTTCCCCAATGAACATATTGTAGCAACGACACTATCACAACAGTTGAGATTTTCTTTGATGATGAATGGGTTGTCGATCCCTGATGCAGATTTGAAATCGATCGTTGAATGTTGTGACAACGACAAAGCTCTCATTCTTTCCCGATTGGTAAAATATTTTATTTTGAGACGGCAGAGTTTGAAAATATTGACTCTTGTGGTCAAAGAAATGTCGAAAAGGATCACAACCTCCAAAAAACGTAACAAAAGGAATTTTGAGACATCTGAATTTCAGAATAGATCTGAACTAGTCGAGATCTTAGATATGGCTCATTTCCATGACTCCTTGGAAGTGGTATAAACAAATTTGTATTATTACACTGAACAATGCGATAGATTTTTGGCCAAACGGTAGTTGTAATTCTCATCTGAACAAAAACCCGTCACCATTACCACCTTGTTTTCTCCAAGGAACACTAGGTAAAACACCTTCATTTTCAAGCTGATACAATCTCCACAGTTCTCTGATATGTTCTGGTCTTAATGGCATCTTGCTTAAATCATGTGGCTCTACTTTCACTTGCTCCACTAATGATTTAGGCTCACCTTTGGCAATCAAGGCCTTTTTCAAAAGGTTACGCTCGATGAGTCTTTGTTTTTCGAATTTCAATTGTACATCTTTAGCCTTTTCGATGACTTCACCCACGAGCATTTTGGAGACAGAACTGAGAAGGTTGATGAGATCACCTGGCAATGGATGTGGGAAAATCTGATTAGTGAGTTTTTTTATACCACCTTTGTTGATAGTGGTCCTCCTATAAGTATCGTATCTATCGTTTTGTACGGTATCCAGTCTCGACATCAAGAGTCTTGTCAATTCGAACTTAGATATATCCTCATCTTCAGGATTTTCATCAGAGTCAAGTTCCTCGTGTTTCCGCTTTCTAGATTCCAGCTCATGAAACTCCTTGTGAATAAATTCAAGTAACTTGCGTTCTTCTTGTTCATCTCCTTCAACGCCTTGTATCAGGGGATCATCTATATCGATGATCTCGGAGTTGAATTGTTCCAACAGCAGAATCTCGTGACGGCTAACATTTTGCAGTAGCTGCTGTTGCTGCTGTTTCTTCTTGGTTGGTTTCTCCAGAATCAGTGGCAGCATCTTGTTGAGGAGTTGTTTTGTATTGTTAAGAGTTCTTCAAACAAGTTCCAATTCAAATAAACAAGGATTTAAATACACTACCTTTATTTTTGGTTTGAAAATTCTTCTTCATATGAATAATTCGATATTGTAGTAGAAGAACAAGTCTAATTGTTGCCACATCCATGAATTTTGGCTTCTTTGCTTGCATTTAAGTGTTCTGAGAGCTTTTTATATATTTGAATCCAATTGAATCGATCAACACCAAAGAAAAAGAGATACCCACATAGAATTTTTCATTGAAGTGATTTATTGATCCAGTTCAATTCAATACAAAGATGTCCAAGAAACAACCTCCCAAAGAAGTGATAGAAAGAGAGACTGATCAGTTCCACGCTACTCCGACTCCACAACTCAAAGAAGAGCTTTACGTTCATGAGATATATAATGAGATTGCCCCACATTTTTCACAAACGCGATACAAGCCCTGGCCCATCGTTGAGAAGTTTCTCACTTCGAGGCCTCCGCATGCCCTTGGAATCGATGTAGGTTGTGGTAATGGTAAATACTTGAAACTGAACAAAAGTGTATATATGATTGGCTCTGATTACTCCAGTGGGTTGATTGAGTGTGCTCGTGACATCAACTCTGCATCAATGAACGATTTGTTGATTTGTGATGGATTATTCTTACCTCATCCCGACGGATTCGCTGATTTTGCTATAAGTATTGCGGTGATACACCATTTCAGTACCAAGGAGCGCCGTGTAGATCTGATCAAAGAGATTTTGCGGTGTATGAAGCGTGATGGAGAAGTGTTGGTTTACTGCTGGGCATTGGAACAGGAAAATTCGAGAAGAGGTTACAAGGAAGGCATGGAGCAAGATATTTTAGTGCCTTGGGTATTATCCAAAAAGCAACCCAAGATTAAAAAGAGGAAACAGCAGCAGCAGCAGCAGCTGAGAAAAAATAATTTGGTTGATGAAACAAATATCGAGCAAGAGAATGATGATACTGTGGTGGTGGAACAGGAGCCAACAACAAAGATGAGGTATTACCACATGTACAAGAAGGGTGAATTGGTGGAGAATTGTATCGATGCTGGTGGAGAAGTGGTTGAACACGGTTATGAGAGAGATAATTGGTGGTGCGTAGTGAGGAAAGTATGACTATGGTCTCAAATTAGAAATAGTGATGATAAGGTTATGAAAGCTCTTTTTCAAAATGGAAATGCCACTCTTTATTAATTACTGGACTGCCGACGTAAAAGGTACGGGTTTTGTACTCGAAGATGCTTAGTAGGTGGCGTCTATCTTAATTTGATCGTCGTTCAAAAAGACGAATCGCACGGCGTGTTCTATCAATATAAATCACTTGTCTCTATCACTTACTCATATTCACGTATCTGCACTATCCATTGTCATTCTCTTTTCGATTGAAAAAGTCGATTACACAGTGATTTTCAATTCTCTCGTAATTGATCCTCCACATTACACGAAAACCAAAACAAAAAAAAAAAAGAAGAGAACAACTCCCCAAACACGAAACTACGCTGGTTTCACTTCATGGATCGAATTTCTGGAGTAAAATGAAACAGTCGAATCTGATAGTAGCATTAGCCCTGTTATTGTTACTTGCATGCTACCATCGCATCACAAATCCCAGCGTTCAGTCGCTCATCACTTACTACACCAAGAATCCCACAGATGATATCGTATTCAGTATACCCATTTACTTGTACACAGAGGATTTCCAGTTACCAGATATAGTTGAAGCTACTGATATTCAAATGAGGACAGAGTTGGGGAAACTCCAATATGATGAGGTTGTAAATTTCAAGTTTGATCTTAAGTATGGTGACCGTATCAAAACGGAAAATTGGAATGATTCGATCTCAAAGTTCAACGAAAATGCACATCTTGTCCAGTTCACTTATAGAGACGTTGAACTGTTATATAACAATCCGGTGGAGAGAAGCAGTGAATTCATATTCAAGGAATCAACTTTGTTCAGTAATGACTTTCCTTATTTTCTCACACAAACTTTGGTACATCAAATTTTCTGCCATGAGTTGAGAAGATTTCAAACAGATCAATTTGTCAGAGGAGATTTCGGTGTCCAATATGCTCACCCTATCGCCTCTAGAGAGGTTGTAAAGTTACAATTTTATACCCCGGAAAATATTGGAATGACTCTTGATTCGTTCGTGAACTCGTTCCAAGATTTGAGAAAACTTTATGATATTGAAATTGACATCCTCGACAAAATGCCAACAGTTACTTCGTCGAATGACACTTTTAGCTTCGTCATCACAAAAGTGGACAATGTGACAGAACCTACAGTGTTAAACAACACTGTCAACATTGGTTTTGAACCGACTAGTGAAGGTGCAATCAACCAATTGTTCTACGATATCGAAGACAACCTCTTCAACTTATTGGGATTCATCAGCAATCCTCTGGTACTTCCATTGAGACTTGACATGGAATTAAGATTTCAAATAGTAAACAATTTGTTGACATTTGTGAATATTTTGAACAGTAAAACCAACTTTGACGATGAAAAAAAGGTGTTCAAGTTGTTCAGATTAAGAAAAGAGATTTTGAGAGATTTGAGAGAAAATTACGATTGGCTGAAGCTGTACAAGATGAGCAAAGAGTTGGTACAGTCACTGGAATTGGTATGACCATTTGAAATTCTTTACTTATCCAATTGTCTCTATTGGAGAGCTGGTTTCGATGTTTACCGAAGACAGAACTTTCAGGATACTGACATACATGAAAAACATGAAGCGGATGGGACAGCTCAATCTAAGTAACCGGTTCAAGAACAAGAACAAGAATGGTTCAAGCGCTGCTAAAAAGAAAAAACAAATTTGGTTTGATACCACCAGCGACAGATGCAACGTCATTGAAAATAAAAGAGCACAGAAAAACGAGATGTTCATAAGTAGATAAGTTTTCTGGCCGCTGAGAAACCAGCGAATGATGATTCGGACTAAACGCATGATAATGATTTTAGCTCTCATGCAAAACGTCAACGTGGACGTGTGAAGATGCTGCTAGTTTGTACCACTCTTCAATTGATGCCGTATTCCTTTTGTCGCTGAATATAGTGATTATATATTTTCGGTTAATTCCCGAATTGGTTGGGATGGGCAGATCGATAAATGATCTTTACCATGGTTTGACATACTCAGAGTCTCATTTTTAATATTTAAGTTGATGGTTATCTCTCGAGTCTTGTTAGCGGAAAAAACTAGAGTTTTGATCTGACTCGCGTCTCTGGCTTGTAATTAGGGAATCATGAGGTAGTATTGGAATAAATGAGTTTAATTTTATGTGAAAACAATCTCTCTTCAAACAGGTTTCCTCTTTTTAAATGTCACAAAAAGTTTAAATAGAATGTGTTCATTGTATAATTTAATTTTTATTGCACTTTTCGTTTTCCGTTCTTATGAGCAAATCAATTGCAATTACTTGATATCGATTCTGCTACCTCTTGCTTTCTTCACACTCAGATGGACGTCAATTTATCCCCTTTGTGCGTGATGGTTCAGTCAAATGAAGGGGTTTGTCGTAAAAAATTTTATGTGTAAAAATAAAATCGGAGTTTTCTCTTGTCTTGTGATGTAACTTCTCTTTTCTCAGCAGAGTAAAGGTACTTTTAAGCAACTTGAAGCTGTGAAAACTAGGAGACGGTTTATTGTACTCCATTCGGTATCTGACTTATTTATTAAATTTAAAATATATAATTTATGTGGCACAAATTAAAAGAATGAACTCAAGATAGAGAGATAAAACCCTATTCTTACTTTGTTACTCAGTAAGTTTAAGAGCCACAATGTTTTAGAGCTCAAGGATATTATTTCACTGCGAATAGTAGAGTAATAGTTATGGTGGGAATGATAAATGGTCATACACATGAAAATATTCAATCATCATTAACGATATAAGTGAGTTGACGGAAGTTCAGGCTACGTACCAATTGGGAAGCAAGTTTTGAAAGAGACCTATCGCTGGCCTCATCTTTTATAACAAGTGGTTTGGTGGGCTCGTTCATTATGTTCATCTCATGGCTTTGATGAGTGAAAACAGAAAGTACGAAATCGGAGCAATCGAGCAATCTCAACTTCATCAAATGTTCTTATTTTGTAAAATTTACTATTACATAGGGCGCAATAAGATATTCTTCTGATCATATACTTCTCAAATTGACTTGTTGCTGTCCCCCCATGTCTAGTGCTTTTGTAGTGGAGTCAAACCCCTTTGTTCGTTGGTAGTGCAATGTTGAACCATACATGCCCGATACGGATGGGCTACAATTTTTTTGTCACTTTAAAAATTCTTATATGAACGAGAACAGTGAATGGCTGCTATTTTAAATGGATGTCTAGTCACGAATGTTCCCAAGCACGTCATCATCGGGACTTTGAATGGCATCGGGACTTGATTGATTCCCGTAATTACTACAATTTGGTCCGTTATTTGGAGTTTACACTTCTCAATGGGCTTCCCTACATATCTTACCCGGAACTGTCAACGATGCAAGTCTTATTGACCATTGCCACTGTGTCTCCACACTACCACCATTTCAAACCGTCATTCAGTCAAGATAGTGTCCAGTCGCAAAATATTGCCATCAGGCTGATGGCGGTGATGGAGTGGATGTTACGTTTACTATACGAGGAGCCGAAGCACACTGATGATGCTGATGACATTCTCTTTAGCACCCAGAGATCAGTGCCCTCGGAGATACAATATTTGAAAGAAGAATTATTCAAAATCTTAACATTTTTTGAAAGAGATGATGAACGCTTAGCAGTCGCTGCCGTCAAAAGAAGAAGAGGTGTGACCAGTGAATTCAAGAAGGATACCACGGTGAAGCTACAATTGGACTCAGATGACGACGAATTGGAAAGTACCACTTCTACAGAAAATGAACACATGCCACTGGAATTGAGCCCTTCGAAACTGCAATTGAATCTGCTGTTACTGAACCAGCTACTGAAAGGTGAAGAAATTAATGACGAAGTTGGAGATCATACGAAAAAACCATCATCATCAATAGAAATCAAGCGTAAGCTGAAGTTCAACAATTGTAAATCAAATTCCCCGTCACCTGAAGTAGATACAGTATTCGGTAACAAGATCCTATACAAACAAGTAGACCAGGATCTTTGGAAAGTATTTCGATGGGGTTTCAAGTCTGCCTCCTCGTCGACATTAAAATCACAATGTATATGGCAGAGTTGGAAGCCAATCCTTCTGTTCTTCACACAATTGATCAGCTTGCAGTTCGATACCGTGTACGATAGTATAAGTCAACATTTCACAGACATTAAAAGCAGTCTTAATTCAATAAAGCATATGTTGAGCGAGCTGTTCATCAGTAAATTCATTAAGCAATGCTCCGACGATGAACGTATGGGGCTCAATGAGTTTGTCACCAGAATATTTGTGAATGAAACTACAATGAATACAGACTACATTTCTCCTGTTTATCCGCATGAGTTGAAGATTAACTATCGATTTGTACTGTGTGGCAGTGATAGCATTATAGATGGCAACAATGCTGATTGTGATGGCCCATTAATTTTGGGGCTCACTTCAATATCTACTAGGAAGCAGTTGTTGTATTTGGCTTACCGGTACATTATGGTCAGATTTCAATCTGTGAAGGATACCAATTTCTACAATACAATCCGTAACTCAAGGGAAAGCGTCATCGATGATTACTTCTACCAATTGCAATCTTTTTTGTTGCAGCTAAGTTATTTAGAGCTAAGGGAATTTTTCGTTGAAGATGCAAAGGAACTATTGAATGGCTTGAAAGTGGAGTTTTTGGCACAGTTGTGTGTTCGAATGTTGCAATACTACTCAAACTTCGTCTTCGATGATCTCGCTGATAATCGTGCCTTTGATGTCATCGACATCTTGAATGATGAAAGTTTTGGCGATTTGTCATCATTGCAGTTGAACTGTGATCCATTCAACTATTTCAAGACCCTTGATCAATACGACCCGAATAATACTTTCGACCATTTTTACCAAGTTTACAAGCGCATCTTGTTGTTTTTGTCCGTATTGGTGAATTTGTGGTTCAAACTAAATCCCACGGTGATTGATGACCAAGAACGTTGGATGTCGGTAATGCATTCCTTACTGGTAGGTGATGAACAACGGAATCGAAACATTCAAAAGCTGTATGAAATGTTTCTTCAAAATAGTAAATTGAATTCAACTGATATGAATTCGAAGGTAGGTGATGTTGATAATAAGAGCATAAAAACCAGGTATCCGTTGATCAGTTTGACATCCATTTTCACAACGAAGTTTGGCAGAAATGGTAACGCCATTGTGGAGCCTGTGGCAACAGTCGAAGATAGTCAATAAGTTTTTTTTTTTTTTTTTTTTTTCAATTGCTACTCTGTAACATAACATGATATCAAATGTGGGTGGATTCATCCAATTGAATTTAGGAAAGTCATGATTTCTATTTCATTCAAGATCATGCGAGTGATAGTTACCGCCCACTGGATCCGTCTTATTTAGATTCATATACGCTTCAACAACCCAAATAATTACTCAGCAACGCTGATATGTTCTAATCCATTTAAGCACTTCCTCACGGACAAAATATGCCAAGGTACCATCGGATTCTCATCCTCGTTTTCCTTTTTCGTTGTGTGCAAGTTGTTACTTCCACTCATTGCCCAACAGTAGCTAAGACTAGACAATTCCCGGAATTGAGTGAGTAAAGTCCTCATCAATTGTGTACCGTTGATGAAATTTGGACAACTCATCAAGTTTACTTCTAGCATGTTATCACTTTTTATCAGTAATCTTGTCCGAGAAGGCTGCTGCCTCATCTGTTGCTGTTGTTGTTGTTGCTGTTGCTTTCGTTGAGTTTGGTTTAGATGTTGATTCTGTTGAATATCTTCAATATGTTGCTGTTGTCTTTGTTGGTGAGACTCAATCTTCCCATCCGGCAACAAATGCGCCTGATTTTTGCCATCGCCTTCTTGTTCTTGTTGTGATGGATGCAGCAAATTATCAAACTTTTCTTCGTCTTGACCGCCGATGATCTTCATTTCTACAGCATCGTGTAGCTCCGCTTGGAATTGCTGTTGTTGGCCCATTTGGTATTTGCCATTTTGCTCTTGTTCAACTTTCTGTTGCTCCTGTGTTTCTAGTTGTATTTTGTGTTGTTCAAGCTGCTGTTGATGATGATCAAGTGTTTTATGATGCAGTCTTTTGATGGGGTGCAGAAACGAGTTTGTTAATGGTGTAAATACCTCATTACTATTGTTAGTCAAAATTGTCGGATCGTGTTGCATTGAGGCTCTGATTAAAAAACCAGTCTTTATAGAAATTCTGGTTTGTTGATTAGATAATGGAACTGGAAACGGCAAAATCACTCCATAGGCATCATCCGAAATATCAATGATGGAGACATCTTCAGTATTACTGAAAAGCTTGGACTGAGATGAGGAAACGTTGTTCGGTGAAGTGGCATCAACAGGCGTCGCTACTCCACCTGTCATATACAGCTCGGGACTATCACCATTTCCCACCAAAAAGGGGGTCAATCCGGTGTTGCTCAATGCACTATCTGCCTCGTTTTTGTTTCTCTTTGTGCCAGAGTCTCTCTGATAATTCGGTGACACTAACCCAGAAGATATTGAGGACAAATGTTGCGAGTCAATGTAATCAAGAACGAAGTTGGAGTTCAAATTGACGGCAAGAACAATTAACAACAAATTTTTGGTCTTCACTGATAATCTTTTCCAATGAACAAGTTCATCGTCTGGAATAATGTTATTCAACCTCGTCAACACCAAAAATGCTTTTCCCGTATAAGAACGGATATAATTTAAAGTTATCTCCCATATTTCATTGCAAACTTCTTCAAATGTCTTTGAAATGTTGCTTGGTTGTTGCTGCTGTTTTGCCGTTGGTGTCGATTCTTTCGACCCAAACGGTGGTGGAGGACAGTACCACGCCTTGACATTTGTGAGCTTTCCGAACTGATCAGACCAGCTTGCAACGCACCAATTCTTGTCAATGGATCTTTCATATGCCAAATGAATGTACATGTCACGAGAAATCACACTTTTTGTGATGGAGGACTTTGTGAGCATGTATGGAATCTTTTCAGGCACCCCTGGTGATATTGTAGTGAATGGATTATCTATCAACGAGCCAGCATAAGCTGGTTCATCATCACTTATGATGGCTACAGGACATAGATTGTATAAGTCCAATGCAATTTTGCTAGTCGTTGTGCTCGACAAAACCGTGTATGCTTGTTCCAGTGAATAATAGGTATCCTGTGCTAACACTTTGGTGAATATACGACTTCTTGTTTTTTTTGTTGTTTGGACTTTCTTCCTTTTTTTTCTGTTTCCTTCGGGGTCTTTATCAACTTCGGTCACTTCCGATTTCGAGCTTTTTATAAAGTTGGCCAATATTTTACCAATCTCGACAAACGACTTGTAGGTTTTCGCTGGATTGGAGAACAACAATAACAAAGGTTTGTCAGTCACATCAACAGGCTCGCTTTTCATGATTTGAACAAGCTTATCCATCAGTTGACAAAGCACCTTCAACTTGTATCCGTCACCGATCTCCAGCTCGGTCAGAATTTCGTAAATACCACTGTCAAGTTTACACGACACCTGTATGTCATCAATGGTGATTGATGTTACAGCCAAACTTCTTTGATACTTTGTAATTTGCCCCAATCTAGAAGTACGAAATTCTTCCAAAATAGAATCCAAAAACTCAACACTATTGTCGAAACACCCTCCCTTTGGAAAATCTGATCCAAACCTGGGTACCACAAACAAAACCTCGAACTCTTTGGCGAAACCTGCTGGCTCCAAATTTAAGAAATTCCAAAAGGTCAAGCTTGAATAATTGAGCTTCATCTCTTTATCCAATCTGTTAAGTGACACCTTTGGTTGGGGTATCTGAAATAGATTTTTCCCAAGTCCCATAGACTGGCTGATATTCATGCTGTTACTTCCTGATTGAGTATCATACAGACTGAACCCTTGATTTGAGGTCGTAAGTGGTGAGCCCGAAAAAAATGATGTATTTATTGTATTCACGTCCTCGTCTATCTCCATAGTGTTAAAACTTGGTTGTTCCTTTGAGCCTGAACCCGTGAGATACTCAAAGTTTTCTCTCACAGAATTATCAATATCGCTGACATGCTTCAATAGATCAAAAAGTGGAGCCTTTAATGCTCCTGGAAAGCATTTTTCAAAAAGCTGATTCAATTCTGTGTCACACCTCTCAGTTAAACTTTTCTGAAACTTTAAGCATGCCAAATTATAGCTTTCACTATTTGTGTGGTAGGAATTATCGTTAAACGAGTCAAAGACGAACATATCTATCAACACCAGCAACAGATCTGCTAGCTCATCTTTTGTGATTACTGGATTGTCATTGTTTAAGAATGTGGTGGGGATTGTATAAAGTGGTATTTGTTTTAACAGAAACGGAAGCCAGTTCTGGTTTTCAGAAGATGCCGCTGAAGGGCTAGGAGTTGATGATGTCGATCTCATTACCATACTTGTGCTCAATGAGCTGCCAAAGCCTGTGGGCAATGACAAATCAGCTCTTCTGATCGGGCTAGACAACGCAAGATTGTTCAATTTATCGCCGTCGGTGATCAGTTCGTCCTTCTTAAATTGAATGCCAAGGCCCTTTTCTTCATCTTTATCAGATACTAAGGATTCATCAGAAACACCGTCTTCACCGTCTGATGTTGACTCGCTGTCCTCGCTGCTTGAATCTACATTATTGCTTTGAAAGTGTCCTTTTCTTAATGAGGGTGTGACTGGCGTATAAGTTTTAACAGACTGCTCCTCGTTCACATCGGATTCTGTCTCCATATCAAGAGGTAAGTAAAACTTCCCTCCAGTTGAATATTTGCTATCGATTGATTGCTCAATTGCAGGATTAAATTTCAAAGGGGCAAATACCGACTTTTTTTTATCAGACTCCCATATATTCTCCTGATTAGGTGTATTTTCTGCGATTATTGCAAATGGTACTGGAGGGGGTGCTCCAGGATCCTCGTAAAATGAGTTATCAGTTCCTGCTCCATCCAGAAATTTAACCGTGTCAATGAATGCCCAGCTTCGATCATTTTTGTCTGTATTCAAAATATCTTGCTGTTCGGTTTTACATTCAAAATTCTTTATAGTCGTCGAGTCCAGCTCATCAACATCAGAATCTGAAAAGAACTTATCGATCTCATCATCGATCAGAGAATTTGCTGAGTGAGCCATTGTGTTTGGTTGCAATTCATCAGATGGACCATGTTCGTTTTCGTCTTCATCTTCACCACCAAACAACTCGGTGTCCCACTTTTCATCCATATATGCGTCTTCCTTCTCTGGAAGTTCTTCTGCTTCATTTTTTGAATATTCTAACGCCACATTGTGCATGGGAGACTCTTCTGATGGTATCTCATCCTTTATTGCGATGCCTTCAGTCTGCTCATTAATAGCTAATGGCGTTGCCATAGTCAAACTCGATGGAGTGTTTATCACTGATATACTTTCTGACTGCTTCTTACGATCATTTTCGACCTCGTTGTTGAATTCGATGAATTCTTCGATGATTTTGAAAATATGGCCAAAAGAACTGGCTTCAAACTCCACATCTTTTGCAAACTCTGTCAGTTTGTCCTCGACACCAGACTGTCTAAAACATAGATTCAATGGCCAAACTAGGTATTTTATGCCACAGTTTGAGCTTTTCAAATACCGTGACAAGCTTGGAGTGAGATAATTTAAATGTCCCAAATCTGGTATAACCTTCACCCACTTCAAATCATTGACCGCAAACAAATCAACATTGCCAAAGTCTTTGAGCAACTGCAACAACTTCGTATGATTCAGAGGCAGTGTTTCCAATAAAGATTTTCTCAATTCGTCGTTTGCTAAGTAAACTCGCACAGCAGTTGGTGCTAGATAAATTGCATACTCGCTGGAGAGAAAATTTTCCGTCTCCAAAGTTATCCTTTCTAGTCCCGAAGTTTTGGTACAGACATTCACCAAAAGCTCGTCATTGAAGTTGTAAACTGGGTCAATCAAAACAAGCTTACTCGTTGTTGACCCGATCGCTGTTGTGACCACACTATTTCCAAAAGAGATGACTTGCAGAAGTCCATTGGAGTCACGGTAGTTTGCAAGCCTCCACACAACGAACCTCTTCACTGCCTTCAAAAAGTTCATGTATATCAACGGGAGTGATTTATTTGGTTGCTTCGGTTGGACGAAAGTGGTCTTAGAGTGGAATGAACCTTTTGAATGCAACTCAATATCAACATTTTTGGAGGTGACTATTTTAACGAAACGATCATGTGTGGATGGAAGCTCCTCATTGCAATTGAGATCATAAAGATATAGGTCTTTTGAGTAGGCAAACATTATTGCTGTGGGAAGCTCCTTTCTGATTTCTGCTTCAAGCTCGTACACTGAAGCAGTTGAAGATGGTGGTTGCATGTCTTTCAACTGGAAAATATAATAGTGAATTTCCTTCAAATGGCCCATGGTGAAGCATGATGTAGACAGGAGTAGTGGATCCACATCAGCTGATTCAGTCATCATCTGAGACAGGGCAGAAAGTTTGCTGATAGAGGCCCGAGCTTGCAAGGTGCAGTGAACGTGTTAATTGATGTGCCTTATTCAGTCACTATCTGATCTCTATTCATATTTGATGTTTTTTTTTTCTCTTTTTCCAAGCAGTAAACATTTTGACTTCCTATTCGAGTAATATTCTTCATATCAGAATTGCCCTGCGAAGCTCTACCAGCTCATACTTCTGATGGTCAGTTCATTGGGTGGTACAAAGCTGGCCCTTTGTGATCCTGAACTTGAACTGTCAATCTCCTTGAATTCAGTATAATGAGAACAGTATGATAAAATTAGATAACTGGGGCTGTTTTTTTCGGTAATATCCTAAAGCTCAGAATTTCAGCCTCACTAAAAATACTGCGAATATCAGTAATCTCGACTGCATCCAATTAACAGATCTCAAATCTCTTTATGTTTTGTGACCTTTACCATCGACCGGGTAATAGTCTATTATGCTTGTCATTTTGCATTGGATGGTATTTAAACCAAACAAAAGTATACACAAAAAAAGCTTATTACAATCTTGAAGGGAAATCTCCCATTTCGAGTTTAGGCTACATTGATAAGGATTTTTCAGCTACATCGTTTTAAACCAGTTACAAACTCTTTCTTATACAAATTGTTTGATGCAACGGATGCAAATCATGTTAGATTTCGGCGTTATTGGACATCTTGTATATAATATAATATAGTATTATTCTCTTCAACTCATGTAAGAATATGAGTTGAGGATATCTCTAAACACTTATATACGAATAACTAATTAAACTAAGATGTTGCATTGATCACGTATGCGGCGTAACACCAAGCGATAGACGCGAAGGATTGATATGATGAAATGCCTTATGAGCATTCCATCAATATTCTAACATAGCCCCTATTTTCTTTTGTGATCAGTTGCAACGTCATCATCATCATCTTCTTCGCTAATTTGTGCAATGGTATCATCATCTTTCTTCATACCAAGAATCTTCCGTAAGTGATTTTTTATAACTTTAGGTTGACACAGCTTAGTAAACGAGTCTGCTAATTGTTTATCAGTCAGAATGTGTTTAAGCTTGTATTCTCCTCTTTTGTAAGGTTCCCTGAGATAAAATAATCTCATGTTGTAATGTTTATTTCTCATCGTGTGACCGGAGTTGTAAATAAAATTGATAGCCGATTGGTTATCAACATGTATGACTGGAATGATTTTCTTTTCACCTAGAGTAGTGAATATGTTTTTTATACATTTTAGTTCTCTGAAAGTGATTTCCAATGC
>JAKTVN010000055.1:0-32868 GCA_030557235.1 Nakazawaea populi | reverse complement strand
TGGATTAACGAGATTCCCACTGTCCCTATCTACTATCTAGCGAAACCACAGCCAAGGGAACGGGCTTGGCAAAATCAGCGGGGAAAGAAGACCCTGTTGAGGGAATATGTATCTGTAGGATCTGGTTTGAGCCGTGGTTCAAAGTTCCATCCATTGTTTTCACGCATTCTGTGCACTTTTGATTAGCCTTCAGCTGTATCAAATTTTGAAAGACAATATTCGAACAAGAGAAATCCTTTATTCACTGATTTACAACCATTATATGACTCGAATACATTTAAGTATTGATTGAGAAAAAAAAGGGTCTAATTTTAACTAATACACAAACTGCGTTTACACAGAACTAGCAGAACAAAAAGCAAGTATTGGATACCTTTTACCCTAGGCAGCCCAAAATTTGTACTGTTGAGGCAAAATTTGAGAAATAGGCTCCAGTGCCTCTTCTTTCAACTCGGCAGCTTTCTTTTCTGCAACGATATCCTCATTCTCCTTAAATTTGAGTTTATTCTCCTTGATATCGTCATAAAGTTTCAGTTTTTGTTTGATCAAAAGAGTTTTTTCATAATTTAATGATTTTTCCAATACTTCAAATTTTTGTAATTTTAAATCAATTTTTTGTAATTCAAAATCCACTATTTGATTCAAAATCTTTGAAGATTCATTACTGATTGAAGATTGGTTTGTCTCTGACAAATTCAGCAATTTAGCCTCGTTGTTGTCATCATTTAACTTTGTCAAGAGATTTTTGATCAATTCGTTTGCTATACTTTCCGTCTTTGTAGTAGTTGGCTTCTTGTCATAGTATTGCTTATTGATATATTTGTCTTCAATTGGTAGCCTGATGAATTTCTTGACACAATCTTCTTTTGATTTGGTGGCAACATGGCCAGCAATGGCGATCCAATTATCGCCATACATCTCCACACCTTCTAGTAACAATAAAACTTCTTGATCTGACCAAGTTTCCCGGTCCCTCTCACTTGTCATTTTGATGTACTCGGTAGACTGCATATTAGATGGGAATAAACCTTGTTCATAACATTTGGAACATATGTTTTGCTTTGTTCTTAAATGATGATATCTCACTGTTGACGCGTCATTACCACAGACCAAACAAAAATATTGCTTTGTTATCAACCCACTTGGATTTCTTTTAGTATCTTCATCACGAAGTATAAACGCATCTTTGGTAGAGTCATAGATGTTCCTTTGAATTTCCATGTTAAAAGGTAAATTGTCATTCTTGTCAATGGCCTTCTCTGGACCTTGTTTACTTGTTAATGTCAACTTTTCTGGAACAAATGGTGCAAGACCAGAAGGTGTATCAAGAGTGATTTGGAAATGGCCCGTATATTGAGGCCCCATCAATGAGGTCTTCGATTTTGGATCCACCTGATAATTGATCAAGCCCCATTTCTCCAAGAAGCCATGCACTCTTATAATAGAGGCAACATCACCTGCCAAGTTTCTTCTTACCGCAGTAACCGTCAAGTATTCAATGGGATTCAATCTATAACAATTGATCATGAAGTCTCTGAACTCCTTGTAAACTTTTGCTGTCTTGAAACGAGATTGATTGCTGAAAAATTCTGGTAATGATCTTCTTTCAATTTCATGGATATCATTAATGTTGAACCATTTGGCAAACGATGGGATGATAACAGGCTTCGTTTGTCTTGCCAAATAGTTTTTAGCCTTATCTTCTAAAAGCTTGTGTTCTTTTTCCAAATTTAATTTGATTTGTTCCAGTTCGTCTTTCTTTTGAGTATCATCTTCTACCTTCAACTCGGTCTCTGTTTTGATTTCTGTAGAAGCGGTATCAGTAGTAGTACTGGTGGTGGCCATAACCACGTCTTCCGGTTGTACACTCTGCTCCAGACTAGCATCAGGTGTATTGTTGTTTGTCACTGAAGAATCGGACATTGTATGGTGGTTATAATCCTTTCAACTTCAATTGGAAATTGTCAATAAACAACACTGTTTTGTGATAAACTCGCTTCTCGCTCTCTTTTTTTGTGTCCAAATTTTTTTTTGTGTTTTTTTCCCAATTTTTTTTTTGTTTTATTTCAGTTTTGTGGTAGAATTTGTTCTCAGCAGATAAATATGAACATAAGGGAATTACAAGTTTGTGGGATCTGTTAGTTGGTATGGATGTCTCTCTATAAGAAACTTCGAAGCTCAATAGATATTTGTCTTGCTTATTCTTTCAAAGGGTCTACTCATTGTTGTATATTTTTGTTTGTCCAAACAAACGGAAGCGATCTCTTGTTATCAAGTGCTACATAACCAGTCAAATATCTCAACTGGAATTTGAAGATATAAATGTGACAGTAAAGGGACTCTTATAACACGTATTTTATTAAGCGATCTATTTGGTGGTAGAACTACAACAGTATTAATATCTATGTGTTTGCCGAAACTGACTTACAATCAATTTCTCATATAGATAGTGTAAAGCGCGTCTCTTTCTCTCTTTTTTGATTTTTTTTTTGCGCTTTTGAGATCAATAACCAAAAGCAAGACAAAACAACATCGTGTGTCTAAGTGCACAGCAAATGACCATGCTTCTAGAAGATGGCATAAGAGCAAATGCCCTTAAGAATGAAGTTTCCCGTTTGTCATCGGAAGGAGAAGAAGACAAAAAGATCGAACTGTTGATCACCGAAACTCAGTTAACCGAGGAGCAAAGGTCTTTCAATCAACTTTCCAAAGATAAAAAGTTGGAAAAACTCAACTCATTGGTGGAACAGTCAAAAGTTTTCTCCAACATTATATCTGAGACACTATTTGAGAACACGTTGAGTAAGAAAGATCCGGATGGACAAGAGCCACTGAGGAAAAAAACAAGACGTGGTAAGAAGGTAAAGGGAAATAAAAACAAGGAGGAATTTATTGCCGTTGAAATTTCTTCAGAGGCCAAGCAGACAAAGGATAAATTGGAGCTGCATGATATCAGGATTCCTCAGCCAAAAGTTTTACGTGGTTGTGAGATGAGGGAGTACCAGTTACAAGGTATGAACTGGTTAATAACGTTGTACGAGAATGGATTGAATGGAATCTTAGCAGATGAAATGGGGTTGGGTAAGACATTACAATCTATCTCCTTATTACTGTTTCTTTTTGAACAGGGTATAAAGGGACCGTTTTTGATAACTTGTCCACTATCAACTTGTAGCAATTGGCTAAATGAGATTCTAAGATTTGCACCCGATATTCCAGTTTTATCTTATGTCGGTCCAAAAGATGATCGTAGACAGCTTAGGGAACAATTTTTTGGTGGGATCAATGGTAAAGGACGAAAATCAAAAGATAAAACAACTCCCGTGATAGTTCTTTCTAGTTATGAGATAGTGATAAGGGATAGATCATATCTTGATAAAATCAATTGGAAGTTTTTAATCGTTGACGAAGGGCATCGATTAAAAAATAGAAATTGTTTGTTGATTAAAGAATTGAAAAAATTGAGGACATCAAACAGATTACTTTTAACCGGAACCCCATTACAAAATAATTTGGATGAACTTTGGTCATTGTTGAATTTCATCTTGCCCGATATCTTTCATGATATTGACCTATTTCAGCAATGGTTTGATTTCAGCAGATTGAATAACCTCAAAAATGAAAGCCCAGATGATGAAACTAATGAAATCATTGATACTGAGATAGAGAAAAACCTTGTGGGAAACTTGCACTCCATTTTAAAACCATTCTTATTAAGAAGATTGAAGAAAGATGTAATAAAAGGTCTACCTCCCAAAAGGGAGTATATAATATATGCCAGTTTGACCAAGAGACAGACTGATTTGTACAAAGCTGCACTTCATAAAAATTTGAAAGAAGTTCTCTTAAGACAATTTTTCAAGGAGTATTTGAGAGTTAATCATTACGATCTGGGTAATGAAAAGGTCATTGATCAGTTCATTGAAACACAACTCAGATTATCAAGATCAAGCACAAGATCAACTTCAGACTTCATAAAGCACGCTCAATTCTATGATAAATCAAAGAAAAGAAGCACCAGGAGCAATGTTAAAGTTATCAGTTTAGATAGCGATGATGAAAATGAGTTTTTAATCAGCGACGATGAGGTACTCGAAGAAGACGAGAGCTCGTCTGAATTAGAAGATGGTTTGAGTGATGAAGAAGATAATATGGAAACAAAAGAGTTGGAGAGGCTCTGGCATAAAGTTAAAAAGGAATTAGAAACGAAAAAACTTCACAACTTGATGATGCAGCTTAGGTTGATCTGTGATTCACCTTACTTGTTCATGTTTCCCTGGGAAGATGAAACCAAAGTTGATTCTTCATTTATTGAAAACAGCGGGAAGCTCATAATCTTGAATCAAATCATGCCAAGGCTAATAAAAGAAGGTCATAAGGTGCTCATTTTTTCCCAATTCACCAGAATGCTTGACTTGATTCTGGATTGGTGTGATTTCAACTCGTTAAAAGCTTGCAGAATTGATGGTTCCACTGACCAACTGTTAAGGGCTGAAGAAATAGCAACATTCAATACCGATCCGTCTTACAAAGTATTCCTCTTATCTACCAGAGCAGGCGGTTTAGGACTCAATTTGACTGCTGCTGATACAGTCATTTTGTTCGACAGTGATTGGAACCCACAAGTTGATTTACAAGCCATGGATAGAGTGCACAGAATAGGTCAGACGAAACCTGTTATAGTTTACAGACTTGCCACCATGAACACAATAGAACAAGTACTTCTTTCCAAAGCAGATTCGAAAAGAAAATTAGAAAAATTGGTGATTACTCTGGGAAAATTTGAAACCATTTTAAAAGATAAGAGGCAACCTAATAAAGGTGAAACTGATATGTTGACGAACGAATTGAGTAGGTTGCTTCTGGAGAATTCAATTTTTGAAAATAATAAAAATTTTGATAACAAAAACAATCTATTGAATGATGATGAGTTGGCTGAGATCTTTGATAGAACGCCAAAATCTTACACCAGATCGAGTGATGAGGTGAATGAAAACTCTGCATTTAGCCGTATTGCCATCTTCGAAACTGTAGGAGCTATGGAATAAATGGGATTTGTTTGATCAAAGAAAGGAGAATATTAGTTTGTGTAGTGTATATTACTCCCAATTCCGCCAATATTTTTTTTTGTATCGTGTAAAAATTGAAGGACACTTTTTTTTTCTCGTTTTGCATGAAATAATTCTTTTAGATAGAGAGATATAGTTAGTTCTATTTGCAGGATTGAAATCAATCAATTTGTCACCATCGACTATCTGTTCATCGATTTGTATATCAATTCAAGGATTCGAATTGATATCCAAAAAGGCTGATAACCAAAAGAATTAATTGATCTTTTCTTGTTTTTCTCTCAATTTATTATTGGAAGTCTTATCAATTGACACCTTTCATTAGTTTCCTTTATTCCCATTTTCATAATTTCTCACCTCCATCATCTGCTATTGTCAACCCCCTTCACCATTGAGAGGTACTGAACAAGTGGCAATTCATTCTTTATCATCAAATAAGAAGCGAAGACTAGACCTTCCAGCAACCATATCAAGTTCTACCATGTCAATACAACAACAACCCAGTTATATTGAAGAGTTGAATGAATTGAATCAAGAAATTAGAGCCAAAAACCCAAAAGATGTTCTTCAATTTTGTGCAAACTACTTCAATCACAGGCTAGAACAGCAGAGATCTGCTCTGTTTGAGATGAGATCGAAAGCTGAAGCTGCGGGTATTACCAATTTGTTCCCATCTTTAGAGGAGACAAAACTAGAGCAACAAAGAAAGTCAATTCCTTCATTCAAAACTCCATTTGGAGACAATGACCCTCACAGTAATGCACAGGAACTGCACGATGCAAATCCACATTCCTCAATACCTGAGAATACTGAATCGTCATTTAACCCTGGATCTGGTATATTTAAAGGTGGTTTTGGAGTGGGACAAGCACCATCGCATAAATCAGCTGCCGAAGTTGACCCTAATGATCCATCTGCGCCATCTGAGCCAACCAATCAGGGGCCGAAGATCTCTAATTTGCCTAGAGCTTTCAATGCCCATAGAAGAATTTCTGTCAGTGCAGAGATTTTGAATCCTGATTCTTTTAAAGGAGATTCTTGGAAACCACCTAGACATAATGTTACCGCTGACCAATTACTCAGATTGAAGAAAACAGTGGCTAAGAATTTCTTGTTCAGCAGCTTGGAGGAAGACAGTTTAGTGACATTGATATACGCTTTGGAAGAGAAGAGAGTTCCTGCTGGAACCGAAATCATTAAACAAGGTGATGAAGGTGATTTTTTTTACGTTGTTGAACAAGGCATAGTAGACTTCTTTGTCAATGGTGCCAAAGTGAACACATCAGGACAAGGTTCTTCCTTTGGTGAATTGGCCTTGATGTATAACTCTCCAAGAGCAGCTACCGCTGTCGCGTCTACAGATTGTATATTGTGGGCTTTGGATAGAATGACCTTCAGAAGAATATTATTAGAAGGAACTGCCAAGCGGAGACTGATGTACGAGGAGTTCTTAAAGGAAGTTGATGTCTTGAAACCTTTGACCGCTTATGAAAGAAATAAGTTGGCCGATGCCTTACATACTGAACAATTCTCTGCAGGTGATGTGATTATAAGAGAAGGTGAACAAGGTGAGAATTTCTACATCATTGAAAGTGGAGAGGCACAAATTTCCAAAACGGAAGGTGGTGTAATTGGTGTATTACATAAAGGTGATTATTTTGGAGAAGTTGCCTTATTGAACGATCTTCCAAGACAGGCCACTATCACTGCTCTTACAAATGTTAAAGTTGTGACCTTGGGGAAATCTGGCTTTCAAAGACTTTTGGGCCCTGCTGTTGAAGAATCTTTGAAAGAACATGATCCCACTCAGCATTGATTGTTGTTGAAAACTTTTTCCATCTGCTTATGTCTTATGTTTTTCTTTCTTCCCTTTTGAATTTTCACAGTTAAATAGTTTGTTTTTACTTCCCCATTTTTTTTCTGTTTTCGTTTTACCTGTTTTAATGAGTATGTGCTGTGATAGTAGTTTATAATCTGTAACGAAGAGTATATTCTTGTTTTTTACATATAAGTAAATGAACAAATTTTTGGGGCGGGAATTGAAAAGAAGTGATCATGATATTTCGGGTCTAGCTTATAAAAAACTTTGTTGAATCAATACTCATTAAGGCAACATATGATACTATTCATACCCTCATAACGATGTGTAATACTCTCTTTGTTGAAGCATCCAGTAGATAGATGTTGTAGAAACAATCAATGGACCTAACAACCCCTTTCCAAACTTGCAAGTTTTGAACACCAACCATTCTGTACCAAAATGACCAAGGGCAATTAAAAATGATGTAAATGTGATATTGAAAACATGTTCATTAGTCAAGTAGAAAGCACCATAGCATCTTATCACGGCGCTGAAAAATGTCCAAGTTCCAAAAGTTCTGGCTGACAAGGGCGTTACTTGTCCCGGTTGCAGCTCGTAGACCCTTTTAGTCAATTCAGTACCGGCAACGTAAGTCTGGATTGAATTGAAAATGGAGACAACTGAGATGAAGTAAATCCACTTAGGTAACAACCCGGGAGTCTGGGGGATAATTGACTGAACAAAATTCATGATAATGGTGTGTAAAGTGGTACTTTTGTGAATAGTCAATTGTACTACAAATTTGAAATCTTTCGATTATTTTTTTTTGTCGTCGTCGTTTAATCAAATCTACCATCAATTCGTATAATAATAAAAGTGGTTGTCATCAGTTAACAGCAAACGGGAAACAGAATTCAAAAATAAAAAAAGCAAAGACACCCAATTTGATCGAAATGGTAAGTTATTTATTATTGAATGGATCCGAGTCCGTGCAATCAAAGATGTACTAACCGTATTCTTCACTCAGTCGGATGAAGCGTTTGATGCCTCCTTGGACTTATTGAGAAGGTTAGATCCAAAAAATATCAAGACAAACTTGAACAATATTTGCAGACTTGCTCCAGGACTAGCAGAGGACTTGTTATCTTCAGTCGATACACCATTGGAAGTTAAACGTTGCGAGGAGTCTGGAAAGAACTATTTGACTTGCGATTATAATAGAGATGGTGATACATACAGATCACCTTGGTCCAACAAGTACTATCCTACCAATGATGAAGAAGCTCCATTCCCATCTGAGGAATTGAGACAATTGGAAGTGATAGCTAATGATTCCTTTGATATCTACAGAGACTTGTACTACGAGGGAGGTATTTCATCCGTTTATCTCTGGGACACTGAGGACAATCTGACACAAGGTTTTGCCGGCGTTGTGTTATTGAAAAAATCTACTGATTCATCATTACAAAACAGTGGTGCTTGGGACTCAATTCATGTTTTTGAGATCACAAGTAAGGATAGTAAGATAGCTGATTACAAAATCACTTCTACTATCATCCTAGACTTGGCTATGAACACAGATTTCAAAATTGATTTGTCAGGAAACCTTACAAGACAAACCGAGAAAGCCTTGCAATACACTGATGGACTGTCCCATATCGCCAATGTTGGTTCAATGGTGGAAGATATCGAATACAAATTGAGAAATATGTTACAAGAGGTCTATTTTGGCAAGACCAAAGACGTCATTGGAGACTTGAGAACAACCATGATTACCTCGGAAATCGCTGACGAGAAACTGAAGCATGGTGATATCGTAAAAGGTATCCAAGGTTTGTAGAGTATAGATAGCATCAGAAGAAGTTGTTTGAGAAGAATTGATACTACTTATTTTGGAAGTCCTAAAAAAAAATACAAAAAAAAATTAAAAAATTTGTGAAAGTAAATAAATGAAAATCGGTTCGATATTTAATAGAATTTTTGTGTGTGTGTGTGTGCCGTAGGGAAGGAAGGAATAACAGTACGAAGGTACACCCGAACAGCAAAATACTATAATTTCATTTTGAACTTAGCATGTCTGAAAGTGGTAACTTTGTTTCGAAGGTTTACGCTGATCTGTTGGCTCAAAAACCACAATCTTATTGGGATTATGAGAATGTGACTATAGTATGGAGACCACAAGAGAAATACGAAATTGTAAGAAAAATAGGTAGAGGTAAATTTTCAGAGCTGTTTGAAGGTTACGAACTACCTTATGGTGAAAAGGTGGTAATCAAGGCTTTGAAACCTATAAAGAGGAAAAAGATCAAAAGAGAAATCAAAATTTTACAAAACTTGGCTGGCGGGGTTAATATTGTCAAATTGATGGATGTGGTACGGGATCCCATAAGCAAGACTCCAGCGCTTATCTTTGAACATGTTAATAATATAGATTTCAGAACATTGTATCCCACTTTCACTGATATGGATATTAGATATTACACATTTGAGCTTTTAAAAGCGCTAGACTTTTGTCATTCACAAGGTATCATGCACAGAGATGTCAAACCACATAATGTTATGATTGATCATTCACAGAGGAAATTAAGGTTGATAGACTGGGGGCTTGCCGAATTTTACCATCCAGGAACAGAATACAACGTGAGGGTTGCATCACGGTACTACAAAGGACCGGAATTGTTGGTTGACTTCCGTCAATATGACTACTCCTTAGATTTATGGTCATTTGGAGCTACATTGGCGCCTATGGTGTTTAAAAAAGATCCTTTCTTCCACGGAAGATCAAACACAGATCAATTGGTTCAAATAGTACGAGTATTGGGAACAGATGATATGTTCAAGTACTTGCAAAAATATCATTTGGAGTTGAGCTCCGAGTATGATGATCTTGGTCATTTTGTTAAAAGGCCATGGAGCAGATTTGTTAATGCAAACAACTCTAAATTTGTTTCACCAGAATTCATGGATTTGATCGATAAATTATTAAGATACGATCATGCAGAGAGATTGACTGCCAAGGAACTGATGCTGCATGATTATTTCAAACCAATAAGAGACTGGGAATTTCCTCAAAAGTGATTTCTCATTATCCTCATACTATAATATCTGTACAATACTTTTTATACTTAATGATAATGTAAGATTCATATGCAATGGGCAAACTAAACTGCAAGGCCCCATATCAAGGCTTTGAACTATTATGAACATTTTCTGTATATCATACTTGTCATGCATGATACTTTTTTCAATTTTCCCAGTCGATGCGATAATAAACTTCTAATAAGTCAGCATTGTCAAAAAGAATCAAAGAAGAAATTAAGAATTGTCTACTTTCCATCAACCCAATATCATTATCAGCTGTGTTTTTAATCTCTGCAACTAATACTTTGATCATTTCAATGTAATAATAGAAAATATAGTAGATATGATCATGACCCAAAATACCCGAATCTAAAGAATTGTTCAATTTGGTCCTCAAAATTCTATCAGGGTGTACCTTCTGTATATCATTAAAATACTCATAGAACAAATGGCTTTTGTATGATTCATCTGCGAAAAATTTTTTGCCTCCAATGGCTTCAAGTCTTGCTACATGAGCTTTAACTAATTCATTCGCTATCTTTAAAATCAAATCAACTTGCTGATTGATAATCTGCAAAAAGAGATCTTTTTTCAAAAGACATTTACATTTGGAAATCAATTTCTTATAAAATGTTAGGACAATTGTGAATTTTCGAGATTGAAACTGCCCGAAAGATGAGCTCTCGTATTTGAGTACTTCAAGCACGGACATTCTTATTTCTCCTAACATTATTTGTAGAACATGAGAAGTCTTGAAGTGGGAGTCAGGTATGAGTTGAAAACAAGACATAATCAGTTTCAATACCAGAATATTCTTTTGCGTATTGTCATGCTTCAAGAGATAGCTGAAGCACCTAATCAAACTCTTTATCTCGTAAAGAGAGATATGAGCAAATCTTTTGACCACCACCAGTTTTTCCTGAAATTTGGAGGATTTCAAAAAAAACTCGTCATCAACGTAGTAATCAATTGTAGTGAGGTCTAGCAAGGTCTGATGAAACTGGTTCATACCCGGCCCTCTTGGTAAGGGCTTTCTAAACTTTGGCATTTTGGCCTTTATCGTGCCTGTTTTCAAAACTTTGTCCATCCTTGAACTTCGAAACTCCACTGGAGCAGATGAAAGGTGATTCTTAACCTTTGTTCCTAGTGGACGAGTAAGGGGATTTGTAAGAACAGCAAGAGGCGGTTGATCCATTGATTGCAAACTATTGTTTCCAACATTTTTAAGTTCATCATTTGAAGTTTGAATTGCACGTAGGAGCTCAAAGCAGAACACTCATGATGAAGTTAGTATATTCTAAACAACTAGTATGCTTAAATACATAAAGGGGGGTCGGTAATGTACCATCGATGGGATAATCTTCTCCTTTTTTCTTGTCTCTCGAAGAGATAATAGCCAATGTCTTAGTGCAGCGTCAGTATACCATCAATGAGCATACAGATCTGACAGTCATTTTTCTCATACTTACAATTGCCAAATCTAATTCTTGAATCATCCTTGTTTATTTGGGTTATCAAAAAAACCTGATATTTATTTTTTTTTATCAAATGACTTCACCAAGACCGTGTCCTTATCAATGTTTGTAGATAAACAGGATCGAACTTACCGGAGGATCTGACAATGACAATAAAAAGAGGCTCATTGTCTCTTTCATGACTTATATGAGCAGTAGTACTTTTGGCGTATCATCTACATAAACCATGTTATACAAGGCCCTATTATATTCAACAATCATTTCGGCTCTTGTAAGAGCCGATACCACCACTTTCCGTTTGGTTACTTCATTCGTCGATGAACCTCTGGACTTGGACACCATCAACTATTTACTGTATGACTCTTCTGATACCGTCGGTGTGTATAGTAACAGTGAGTTTGACTTCCAGGGAGCTGTTACAGATGAAGGATTATTCCATATAACAACAGGAGGATATGTGACAAATGAGACTTACTTGTCAATTGATGAGACTAATGGAGCAGTTTCTGTAACGAATTCGACTGGGTCTGGTCCGTTTGAAGTTCATAATGAAGTGTTGTATTATAGAGGTTCTGCTTCGTTCTATTTGAGCGAGGTTTCAGAAGGTTACGATTTGTATTGGGGAACTAATGATAATGCTTTGACAAAATCATACACCTTGTTGTTAAATGTTTCCACAGCCGATGATAAAGCTGTTAGTGACTTTAGTCCACCAAGTGCTACAACAACTTACAGCTTGACCACAACTACTAGCGCAACTGCACTGTCGACTGCTTCATCGTCAACATCATCTGGGGCAGCTGCAGCTGCTGCCACAGCTTTGCTGGGAAATTCTAAATTGATGCTTACCATAGCTGCGATATTCAGTTTCATCATTTAAATTTGAGCAAATATTCTTTCTTCGTTCTATACAGGAATTCAACTTCTTTTGGAAGCCCAAGCTTTAAAAAATTGCCAAATTCTAGCAGAACCGACAACTCCTAGAAGGAGTAAAACGTTTTGTAACCGTTTCAATATTTTCTGTTGCCTCTTTTCGGTCTCTATCAGTCTCGAATATGATATATCGCCCCTGAATGATACCATTGTATATAGAGGTAACCATCTGTCCTTCAAGATATTACTTAAAATACCGTCCACTTTCTTTCTCAGCAAGTATAACAGACTTGTCACTTTATGAGACATTTCATTGTAATTGTCGATTGCAAGCTTCAAGATCGCCTCCAAATCTTTATGTCTCTTCTGTGAGTATTCATCAAATGCTAACTCTGTGTTGTATTCATATTTGTCAAGTGTCTCCATCAAGATTCTTAACGACTCGAATCCACAATTCATTCCTTGTCCATAAAATGGTACCATAGCGTGAGCAGCATCACCTATCAAGATAGCTTTACCTTTATAGTTGTAGGGATCACAGTGGATCTGCACCAACGCACCTTTAGGATGTTCCAAAAACGCTTGAACTAAGCTTTCTTCACCGATCAAATCAATGGCATCTTTGAAATGGGTTTTGAAAAATGAAGTGATCTTCTCCTTTGAATCCAATGATTCCAGAAGCGCCCAAGGCCCGAAAAAAGTGGAAGTGAAGGAACCGTCTTTATTTGGTAATGCTATCAACATGAACTTGTCTCGTGGCCATATGTGCAAATGATTTGGATCTATCAAAAAGGATCCATTAGGTCCTGGAGGAATGTATAACTCGATGTAGCAAGTGTCTATATATTCTTGCTCAAAATTCATCCTCACTTTCTTTTGTAAATGATGTCTTGTGGCAGAGAATGCACCATCAGTACCTATGACGAAGTCAAATTCCATTTTTGACTTCTCATCTGAGATCTGATCAATCACTTCTAAAATTGGATTCTCGGTCGCGTCATCTCTAAATTTAAGATCTGATAATTTCTTCCCAAACATCAATGAGATCTTGTTTTCAGCAACTTCATTCACCAAATCAATCTCGTTCAAAAGCTCATTATTCAAGTATCCTCTATCGATGGAGTTTATCGATTCGCCGTGCAAGCCGTAAAGTTGACTTTCTTCATGACCTTCGAGATCGTGAATCATTCTACCAAACATGGGGATCAACTTTCCCATAATCTTGTCCAATAAATTCTCATCGACATAACTTAAAGCTCTAAAACCACGATTTGAAATGGCCAAATTGATCGATCTTAAGTTCTTATCTGTAGTATTTGCATTTCGTGGATCCTGTCTGAGTTCGATAAGACTTACTTTAAACCCTTTCTTCTGGAAAGCTAAAGCTGTCAAGGACCCGACTAATCCAGCTCCTATTACAGCAACCTTTCTTGTCTCAAACTCACTCATTCTTAAAAATACAAAGGTAACTAATATGTTTTCTATTACACAACAAAGATACCAGTAGGAAACGATACATTTAGTTTAAAAAAAAGAAAGAATCACGCCAAATTTTATTTTTCATAAATGATGATAATTGATGTATCTGATGATGAGTTTCGCTCTACGGAAAAAGTAAAGAGTTAAGGAATATAATCAAGTGTAAATGACGATGATATTATACAGACAAAAGACATATAATGAATAGTATCAATTTCTTAAAGCATCTCTCAAGAAATCACTCAATTTTTCAGCACCATTCTCCAAAGCACCTTTTATCACAGCCATATCTTCACCGATATAAGTTTGAGCAAACTCCTTAAGCTTGGCCTCTACATCGTCTCCACCGTTACCCATACCGCTACCTCCTTGAGCTCCTCCTTGTTGTTGGTCTTCACCGAAATACGATGAGGATGAAATCGAAGTGGCACCACCAAAATTTTGTAATTTAGATCTGGCCTCCAGTGCAGCTTCGTCATCGTATGAATTTCTTCCAAAGAATTGATCTGATGAGATACCCTTTTGTGTGCCAAATTTTTTTTCAACTTCACCTGTATATGAAGGACCCAGCAGAGTCAGCTTTCTTGAAGAATCATTTGTGGAACTGTTGTTTGCACCAGCAACCATTCCAAATCCTAATCTTGTGAATTGTTGTTTGTTAGCGTTGTTGTTGTTGTTCTTTGTTGAAGAAGAAGACAGTGATGGGAAAGAGGACGTTGAGCCACCAAATGAGCTAGTTTTGGATTCTGTGATCTTAGTTTTGGCAAATCCATCATTAATAGAGGATAATTGTTCTTTTTTTTGTAATTCACCCAATGCTCTAGCTTCGGCTTCTTCTTCCCTTACTTGTTTTTCAAAATCATCGAAATTGATGTCACTAGTGACCTTCTTAGCACCTAATCTGGCCTTACTTCTATTGGCACTGCTGGAACCTAAGATGGATGTTTTTTTGCTATTGCTATTGTTGCTCGTGTTTGTCTTCAACCTTGGTGTGGATCTTATTGTTGTACGTGGTGTTGTGGCCAGCAGCACTGGTGTTGTTTGTGATGAAGTTGGTTCATTTGGTGTCAATGGTCTTGAACCCAATGGTGAAGGTGTTGTTGAGGAGGCAATTGGTTTCTGCCAAGTGTTGAAGAAATCATCAGTGCTATTTGATTTGAGATTTTCAGTTGTCAATGATGCCTCATCAACACCATCCGAGTTCAAATTTGACAAAATTGATGGTGAAATTTTTTCATCCAGTGACACTTTAGCCTCTAATTTTGTCTTATAATTGGATGCAATCATTGAATCATATTTTTCCTTCACATCCTTTGATAAATATGAAGAACCTCCATTTTTGATCAAAAAATCTTTGAATGCAGCGTTCCCACCACATTTCATCGATCTCAACTGCTTTAAACTCCATTTGGTATCCAAAGTGGTGGATTTGACGAATGTTATATGTACACCCAAGTTTCTGTGGTTAGCAGAACAATCTAAGCAAACGTATATACCAAATGGAATTGATGCCCAAGTTGGATTTTTCTGATTACAATCAAAACATTTCTGATTTTCAGAACTTTTTTTGGCCTTGGTAAATACCGCTGTAATCTCTTCCTTAGTGGCAAGGTCTTCTGAAGACATTCTTGTGGTAATAAATTGGATAAAGAAGAGAATCAATGATTCAAGTATACAAGTATATCTCTTGCAATTCTTTTTTGTTGTTGTTGTTGTTGATTTCTTCCTCTACACACTAAAAAACATATATTGATTTTCACACACTACCTTCCTTACGCAACACCACTCAGCTATCTATCTACCTATAGGAGCAAGAGGCCGGGTAAGCATATACATATATAAATTATTGTATCATCAATCTTTTTGAAAAATATTTCCAATCAAAGATTCTCTGACAATGCTACCGCATGCTTTAGCCAGTGGATTCAATGTGATAGAAGTCTCCCGTGATAACTTGTCCCCTAGAGCGCCACTAATTCTTAAGTATTCACTCAGCAGCGCTTCTAAATTGGTCTTTTCAGTGGACATCAACCCTCTTTCGCTTTCGGAAAAGATCAATGAAATTTTATCATTTTGTAAGATTTTGTCGAATCTTACACTTCTTCTCAAAGTAATAGCAGCCATTTGAGAGTAAGCTGATTGCAATAATTGAACTTGATCTGATGAAACTTTATAGATGTAACCTTTGCGCATGATGAAGTTTGGATCATCAGTTATCCCCGGGGCTGACCAGAACTCACCGTTAACAATTTTCTTTGGCAATGCCAACATAATAGCTTTTTTCACAGCATCGAATACTTCCAGTTCCGCTTCTTGGAGCCATTTGATTGTGATGAATTCTTTGTTATATATGATACCTTCGTTCAAAACCAATTCATATCGTAACCTTCTAATTTGTCCAATGTTATTGAAAACAGAGGCATAATAATGACCATCTGGAGCATCCAAGATTCTCGTTTTTAAATCATCCTCCGCTTGTTTCATTATATTGAGTTTCAAGATACATTTATTTTGTGGAAAGTCATTGGAAGCGGCGGCTACTTTAAGTTTTCCTTCCATATCTGCGAGCACTGAGAGTTCCCTCTTATGATATTCAGCAGCCAATTCAGCTGAAATCAATCTATCTGAGTCAGCATTTTCATCAATGATTATCCCATTGACGAAATCAAAAATTGCAGTAGTACCATTGACGTTATTTGAAATTTCTAATTTCTTAAAATCAGTATCGATACCTGCAAAATCTTTGGCGGCAACTCCAGCCAATGGCTTGTCAAACAATGTTGCTAAAACTTTGTGATCTTCAAAGCTTGATAATTTGAAATTGTTGCTGGTCATTGTGGTGAGGTGTTGTGAAGTCTGTGAAGTTGATGAATGTAATGCATAAAAGGAATGAACTTAAGGGATTTTGTTTTTGTGGTTTTTTTTTTTTGTTCTTATCAGACATTTTTTGGTTTTTGCAATATTGGAATAATGAGACCCCTAACAGTTTCTTCTTTGGGTTCTATCTAGAAACAACGGTTGTCAATGTAAATGCCTTTCCCAAAAGTGATGATAACACATAAAATCACTTAGAATTTTTTTTTTATTATATATTCTGACTCAAGATGATGAGTCAAAAACTCAATCATCTCGGAAGGCGGTTAATTTTATTACAAATCGATAATAATCATGAATAGAATAACTTACTTAAAGTCATCTATCGCAGTATGTTTGTTTAGGCAGACACACACACGACAAGAGCGCGGATGGATGTGAATAAAGTAGACAAACTGCTGCGTGTAACTTTAACACCAAAAAAGAAAAAGTTTATTGTTCATTTATGTGACCCGTCTCATGCAATAAATCATAACAAAAATGACAAAGTACCTGCGTGTAAGTTGCCGATAAGATATCATTTTAGCTTTTAAAGATCTATATCATATAGGATAAAATTTGCCAAAATTGAAAATCAATGTATTTTAAGTATCATGAGCTTAATTGATGGGATGCTTTGGAAACAACATTCATACCTCTAATGGAAACGGGTGGTGGGATTTACAATTTTTATCGGGATCCTTTTTATTTTTCTTTTTCAAATTGTCCGTTTTATTTTTTCTTTCAATCTCAGGGGCTGCCCCTGTCATGTCACATTTTACTCGTATAACAATGCTGTTTTGCTTCTACTTGCACAATTGTCTCTCTCTCTCTAGACAGCTAGTTGTAAATCTTGGTAATGAATTGGTCATTGCAAAAATTATATGCTCTTTCTTACTTAAAGCCCATCATCCATATATATATATATACCTTACAATACTTTGTTGTACATCAACAACAGTTATGATGTAACTTTATTTTTGATTAAATACCTTGAATTATTCCTTAAACTTTATTCAATATTTTGACTGGGCAATCACAATAGGCGACAAATTATTGTAACAAAATTGCAATCACTATCGAATAAACATTTTTTTTCTCATACATTTTGTCATCGATATTCATCCATTCCAGTTGAGTTCCCGATTAAGTTTTTAAAAAATTGTAACGGTGATCCATCTCTCGAGTAAACCGCCATAACTAACTAGAACACTCAATAAAAAAATAAACACTACTTGTAGAATGTATATATGCAAAAAATTGAAAAAAACAAGCGTCATCATTCTCTGCTTCATCTGCCGACTGGAGATGTAAAGTCTTTTGCAAATAGATTTTTTTTTAATACACATGTGCTTAGCATTTCGACTTGTAGTTATAGAGAGAATTGGATTCCAACTGAAATCTATCTTTGTTTGTAGAATATCTCGCTAATCTTTCTCTGGAACCATGATTCATATACCTTACCTATCGATGAGCTAACTTTGCATTTTGTGGGATTAATTTCGAAAGGTTTTCTCAAAGAGAACAACAAGAGTCGCGTTTGTGCAGGGGTTTTTTTTTCTTACAAGCGGATCTTTTTTTATATGAAGATGCAGCATTTTGTCACCGATATATGTATATGTACTTTTCGGGAAAAGAAGGCTTCTTTTTTTTTGGGAGGTCCATCAATCATTATTATAAAGTGGGCAACACGTGTTTGGGTTTGTTGAACAACATTGTAATTAGAAACAAAAAAAAAAAAAAAAGATCATGGTGGGTGGGCTTGTAGGTGAGTGATTAATCATCATTTCTGTTATACATCAATCTTATCGGATAAGTGTTACCGGGGTGCATTTAACCTTATCTTTTTTTTTTTTCATTTTTTTATTAGGTCGGATGTAATTCCTTTTGAAACAATTGGTATTAAAGGGATATGATGAGCATCAAACGAATAATGATTTGATCTTTGTCAATTGTATATAATAAGCAACGGGGAATTAAATCACATAATAATAATACAAATGTTTTTTTTGACCTGGTACCCAAGTATTTAGGCTGTCGTAAGTGTTTTAATTTCCTTTTTTGAACTGTGCATATTATTTCGAGAGAAATAAATTTTGCGCGTCTTCTATTGCCTTAATTAGATGTATAATTTTAAATGTCAACAAGATGTGAAAGTAATACCAATTAGATCATCGTGTGAGTTTTTTTTTTTATTAGCTCAATTGTTATTTATGTATGAAACTAGAATTGAAGAGAACGAAATTCGCCGACAAAAATTGAAAAACCTTTGTGGTGGATTGTCTATTAATTTGAGTTTTAGTTCCAAAAAAAGTTCATAATAAGAGGTCATCAATTTACAAGGGCAAATTGAAGAAACGGTGTAGATGAACCAATACATCACATCATATTACAAAAGAGCATAAGGTCTGTTTTGGAAATATAATTAATCAATGTATTCTCTGCCGAAATTGACTCCTGAATTTTTACTTTGCCATGAATCATCATGAGCATTATCAACCACCCGGTTAAAGTTTGCTTATTTCGAGTTGGGAAATTAAATAATCTGCAATAGTAAAGGGGACTCGGGGCAAGGAACGATTATGTGTAAATATATTTTGAAATAAAACAAAGATGCCCTTCTTGGGGTAATTTAAATTAAGACTGTGCATCACCAGCCCCACAAGCACTGCTTAAATAAAGTGATATATTCTACTCAAATTTGTTAATTCAATTAATTGATGACTTCCCCAACAATAGTTAGCTTACTTTATAATAATACCCACAACCTCCCATTTCTCTTTATTGTGCCATGCCTTAGTCATATAAATACAGACATTAGAGACCCTCAAAAAAAAAAACCTTTGGGTCGCAACAAAAAAAGAACAAAAGTCTTTTCTTTAGTGATTACGAAGATTATTTCCAACTACGTTAATCATATATATATATATATACATTCTTCTAATCAGTGAGTCATTAAATCTTTCTGCGCAGCCATTATAGTTTTTGATGATCATTGAAAAGTCTTTCAAATCAGCTCTTTCTCTTATCATGAGCTAAACTTGCTATTCACTTATTACACTACTTACCCCGACTTTTATGTCGAATTGTTTTTCTTGAAAATCTTTCATTAAGAAGAACCAAACCAGTTCCCCATCTATAGTTGGCAAAATGGGAATCATTATCATTCACTGAGAAATAAATTGATTTTCATCAAGAGAGGAAAAGGGAATCAGAATGAGTGAAAATGATAAGTTCTCCAATCGAAGACATATGTTAATAACATGTTAAAATTTGTAGAAGAGACGACTGCATACCGAGATATAGTTGCAGCAGCAATTACAAGACAAGTTAGAGAGAGGGTAGGGAAACGGGTAAGTTCTCGCATATCAATCTATCTTTCTATCTCTGGACTTAATATTAATCCTCTTTCATTTGTTTGAAATCAATGATTTTTTTTTGCTTCCCACGCACACACACACACTCAAATCTTTGAAAGGGGCACAAAATGAAAGAAACAAAGATACGGGGCAAAGTCAAAGGAAAAAAAAATAAGGTGAACTCGATTTGGAAGAAGCCGAGGATGAAGATCTATAGAACATTTAAAACCAAGAATCACAAGTCAGTCTTTCAATTGAATAACTCTTTATTAACAGCAAAGCCAATACCCATATACTATATATATATGCATATATATATTGAAAGCTAGAATATGTTTATAAGGGATATCTACCTTGGTAGTAGTGCATTTGGGATAAATTCCTGGCACGCACAACAACAAAACAATTTCATCCTTTTCATTTCAAAAAAAATCTTCTGCAGCAATATTCATCATGCACATATATATCGATCGATCGTGAATAATATATGTAGTAGATAGTATACTTAATCATTACCAGAACATCAGCGATATTTTGATATATAAAATAATCAACAGAATCATCATCTAATAATAGCCATCTTGTGAGGTTGTATTTTTTAATACAGAGGTTAGTCAGTGTATGTATGTAGGTATATATATATATACTTCACAGATGTAATCATCATACGAGATCTCTCTCACTTTTGTTTGTTGATCTGAATTGTTTCTTCCGTTCAAGTAAACAAATCACCCGGGCAGATTTGAAACAAAACAAAAATACAAAAAAGGGCAACTTCTAATTATTATTATTATTATTATTATTATTAAAAGAAAAAAAACAATTGAAATAATAATAAAAAAAAAGTCTTTCCCTCTCTCTCTCTCTTTCTCCTCTCTTTGAACAGGGTTTTCCTTAGAGAAAAAATTATCTATCTATATATGATTCAAATTCATATATATCTCTACTTATTTATTTCATTTCAACAAGTTTATATATTTGCGACTCAATTGACAAGATATCATTCGAATAAGCTGACAATTTCATAAAACCCTAGCATGTTCCAGTTCACAACAACAATAATAATAACCAACTCCCTTTAACCAACCAACACATCACATATTTCAAAAACGAAATTTTTTATCACAAGAAGGCAGTCTGGTATCGATATCCACTTCAAGGAAAGAAAGAGAGTGGGAAAGCATCGTTACTGCTACTAGATCTGATAACTCACTATGAGTGAAGATAATCATTTGAATGACCTCAATGCTGCAGATTTCTATAATAGTACTTCGCCTAGACTGAGCAATACCTTACCTGACTTCAATGCATTTGATTTACTTGATCAAGACTTGTTACAACAAACAATACCCACATCACCTTCAGATCTTCATCATCATCATCAGCGACTACACCAAGATGATCAATTATTACAAGAGCATAGCCAAAAACCACAAGAACAAGGAGAACAAGAACAACATCCAGGGTTTCTCATATCCGATTCACTTGCCAAGAATTCTCAACAACTCTTGTTCGCGCATTTATTTAGTTATTTAACCAATAATGGTCACTACGAAACTGCAAAGGCCCTTTTCATAGAGAATTTCGAAAAAGATTTACAATATTTACGAGTTGTTAATAAAGATACCAATGATAATACTATTATGACATCATCATCATCAGAACTCGATAATTTGGGAATCGATGTTGAAGGCACTGATAAAAAAATACTTACAAAAGAAGAATTTGAAAAATTGAATCTTTCATCATTTGATCCAAGAACACAAATCTCTGTCAACATGTTGATGCAAACTGAAGGTTCTTTCTTATTGGAATGGTGGTCCATATTATGGGATTTACACTCATCTTTGATGAAAACAAATGCCAAGCCTGGACCTCCTGCCATGACACTGATGACCATGCCTCCGCCTACTGCACGGCCACAATTGATTCCAAGAACATCGGCCAAGATTGTCACCAAGATACAACCAAATGGTAAAGGACGAGGTGTTGGTGGTGGTAGAAAAGTAAGCACAACTAGTATTGCCTCGACACCTAGTCCCAGATCAGATCCACTGACCACCGGAGGCATTTCAATTAATATGTCTTTACCACAACAGCAATTCCGTATGAATCAATTACAATTACAACAACAACAACAGCAGCAACAGCTGATGCAAAAACATCAAATGTTTTTACAACAACAGTCACAACAACTGATGCAGAATCTGAAAGTGAAATTACAACAACAGCAACAACAACAACAATCATCGATGGTGTCTCCATCTCCGAATGCAAATCATGTTTTGATGAGTCAACCCCCACAACCCCCACAACAACAACAACAACAGTTGCCACAACTGCCAGGACAAGGTAACTTATTCAATCCATTACAACAACTACAAACGCTACAATTACAACAGCAGCATCAAACCCAGATGCTTAATATAATGAAATCTGGACCCAATCCTGCAATAGCTGGTGTTGACAAGAAGACAACAACTTTACAAAATATTCAAGCCGAGTTACAATATCAGCAACAACAGCAAAAAATGTTGATGGGGGTTCTTATCAATGGTAATCCACAACAACAAGAACAAGCTCAATGGCAATTTCAACAATTACAACAACAGCAAAACAATTTGCAAATGCTCATGACTAATATGATGCATCAACAGGTGCAACAACAACAAACAATAACTGGAATCCTGCCACAACAAGGATCCTTGGTACCTGCAAATATATCACATACTCCTCAGGCTATCTACGTACAACCAACAACGGTCACCGGTAATCTGGTTTCAATTACCAATGAAAATTGTAATGAGAAGGGGATAACAGAGAAGGTTAATAACGATGGCAATTTGACAACAAAAGATGCGAAGGTTCCCATTGTTGATAACAACATGGCAAATACCATGAATTCAACAAAAAATTCGAGTTTTCCTCCTGATCATGGGAAGAACAACGGTAAGGATCAAACAGATCCACTTCTTATGCATCAACAGCAACAACAACAACATAATCCAAATGGCACGAATTATATAATGGACTACCAGATGCAATTACAAATGTTGGAAAACATGCAACGAGAACAAATAGTGAAGCAACAACATCAACAGATTAACAATTTGATGCTGCTGCCTAACATACCTGATTTCGGTATCAGCATGGCCCAACAACAACAACATCAGGTTATTCTCGGCGGCATGGATGAGCAGCTGCCTGATCCACTTCAAATGGCTCAGTTTCTGCAACAACAACAACAACAACAGCAACAGCAGCAATTTCAACGTCATCAGTGACAATAGCTGCTCTCTCTCCTCTCTTTCCTGTATAAACGTCAGTTTTTTCTAAATATAAATATGGGCATCATTTTGTTGATTTATTTGCTCATAATTCATTATTTATCGCATTCATCATTATATAATATATGTAATACCTAAAAGTAGACGCCTTGATTATGTTTGCATTTAAGTACCTTTGCCAAAATGTAAATATAACTTCCCAATGTGGTATTTTACTGTATTGAGTAAAATAGATGAAGAAAAAAATATGAAAAATAAAAAATATCAACAATTTTAACAAAATACTCACACAGCACACAATTACACATACATTAATAAACAGATTAATAATTTCTATTAAAACAATTGGGAACAAAAAATTTGTTTGTAAATGACACACACAAAAAAAAAAATTTAATTGCCCAACCACAACCCACAAAAGCATAGATATTTGTCACATCACTTTGGTCAAGTGCAATTTGATATCATTCAACTCCCTCATTATATCAATAACAGGTGTTTGATTACCACCCGCACCACAGATAGGAGGAGACACAGATAGACTACCAGACAGATTTTAACCCCATTCGCACTACCTCCAAATAGCCATGTCCGATTCTACAACAACAAGTTTGGTAAATGGCGGCGGCAATAATAACAAGAGCAAATTTAATGGGAATATTGGTAATACACACAACTCCATAAGTACACCATTGACCAATACAAACTCTGTAAGTACAGATCCACACACAAGATTAAAATCGATATCGATAGATCCATCTATCCAATACCTTAACGAAACGCGTTTTTACTAATATAGACCCAACCTCAACTGATCAGAAGATGTCGATATTTTCAATGTTGTCCCCAACCTCTGATTCCAATAGAAGCATTTTAAATCCACTTAGCCATACAACTAATGGTTCCCATGGAGCAATGACAAGTCATACTTCTACTGCTACTACTTCAACTCCCACAGAGTTGACAAGTGCACAAGACCTATATAACGCATTCCACCAACACATTGACTCTTTGATTAGCCTAGACTCTTTGAAAATTGACAAAATTAACGCACTGAATTTTATTTACGAGGAAATGCAATTGTTGAACCCAGATCATAAATCTTATAACATGTTATTAATGGATCCATCCATTGTGGAATCACTAAGGAAAAAATTGTACTCAAGAAAGGATAGTAACGTGATGGATAAACTAATAGAAAGAGAGAAATTGATTAGAGAAGTGCTGCAATTGGAAGAGAGACACTTGCTTCAACAACAACATGAAGAAGAACTTTTCCAAACACAGGAGAAGGATTTACATAGAAATGGTGGTGGAAATTTATATATACTGCCTAAGCAAGAAGTTGAATTCTCATTCAGTCATAATGGAAGAAGGATACGGAAGCCCGTTTCGTATGATGAAATCTCATATGATACTCCTCAAAAGAGAAGAAGAGGAGGAGGAGGAGATATTGTGGATTCTGAACAAGACCCACTGAAGAGAAGAAGAGGTGGTGCCAATAATAGAAGAAGAGGTGGCAGCATTAAAACGGATCAACAAGTTGATGAATCTGGTAATGCAATCTTGGTCAACAACAGAAGAGCTTCAAGATCAACAAGGAGAAAACAAGAGGATTATCAACCTCTTGATGGATTTCATGATGCTTCTAAAATTTTATCGTTCAAAGTTCCTATACCATTACCACAACCGAAAAGACTTGCAAAAGAACAAAGAGCTATTGAGAAACAATATGATAACGTTTATTTGTCGATTTGGAAGGATCTTTCAAGAAAAGATGGTCCAAGAATTTATAGATTGTTACAACAAGCAGAGCAGACAAGATTATTGAATTTGAAAAAAACGGCAATGTTGGCAGCTAGAGAATCTAAGAGGTGGCAATTGAGGACAAATAAGTCTCAAAAGGATGTTCAAAGTAAAGCTAGAAGATCTATGAGAGAAATGTTCAATTTTTGGAAGAAAAATGAAAGAGAAGAACGTGATTTGAGAAAGAAAGCTGAAAAAGAAGCCCTTGATAAATCTAAAAAAGAAGATGAAGAAAGAGAGGCAAAGAGGCAATCAAGAAAATTGAATTTCTTGATCACACAGACAGAATTGTATTCCCATTTCATTGGTAAAAAAATCAAAACCGATGAATTGGAAGGTAACATGGGAGATAAATCATTACCACAATCAAATTCCATGTATACTGAATCACATGATGACGTTGATTTAAACCATGCCAAGGATGATTTTAGTACCATTGATTTCGACCAAGATGATGAACTGTTGAGAAAAACCGCTGCTGCCAATGCTCAAAATGCAATGATTGCAGCTCAACAGAGAGCTCAAGAATTTAACGATGTTAAGGATACCAATGCAGATGATGAAGATGAAATGAATTTCCAAAATCCAACCTCGTTGGGTGATATTAACATTGAACAACCAAAATTGTTGACTTGTACTTTAAAAGAGTATCAAGTGAAAGGTTTAAACTGGTTGGCAAATTTATACGATCAAGGTATCAATGGTATCTTGGCTGATGAGATGGGTTTAGGTAAAACCGTGCAAAGTATATCTGTTTTGGCCTACCTTGCAGAGACTCATAATATATGGGGTCCCTTTTTAGTTGTTACTCCTGCATCAACATTGCATAATTGGCAACAAGAGATATCCAAATTTGTTCCCGATTTTAAAGTGCTCCCATATTGGGGTTCATCAAAGGATCGTAAAGTGTTGAGAAAATTTTGGGATAGGAAAAAAGTCATTTACGATAAGAGTTCTCCATTTCATGTCGTTGTCACATCATACCAATTAGCTGTCACTGATGCTCAATATTTTCAAAGAATGAGATGGCAGTATATGATATTAGATGAAGCTCAGGCTATCAAATCATCACAATCTTCTAGATGGAAAGTGTTGTTGAATCTTCAATGTCGTAATAGGTTGTTATTGACTGGTACACCAATTCAAAACTCTATGCAGGAATTGTGGGCATTGTTACATTTCATCATGCCTTCGTTGTTCGATTCTCATGATGAGTTTAGTGAATGGTTCTCGAAGGATATCGAATCACATGCGCAATCAAATACTCAATTAAATGAACTGCAATTGAAAAGATTACACGTCATCTTGAAGCCATTTATGTTACGTCGTATCAAGAAGAACGTTCAAAGTGAGTTGGGCGATAAAATTGAAATTGATTTATACTGTGATTTAACAACAAGACAAAAGAAATTATATCACATGGTGAGATCTCAAATTTCCTTGATGGATTTGATGGACAAATTAAGAGGTACCAGCAAAAAAAATGATGAAGAAGAAAGTAGCACAGAATCGTTGTTAAATTTGGTGATGCAATTTAGAAAAGTTTGTAATCATCCAGATTTGTTTGAACGTGCCGATACTAGATCAGCATTTGCATTTAATAAGTTTGCAGAAACTGCCTCTTTCCTAAGAGAGAAAAATGAAGTTGACTTGATTTACTCATCTCAAAATGAAATCGGATATCATATCCCAAGACTCATATATGATGATTTGTTGTTACCAAATTTGAATAACTCAATCACGGATAAATCATTTATTGCCAATCATCAGCTCAACATCTGGTCTCCTAGCTACATGTGTGATCATCAAATTGGTAATGACCTGTTTTCATGGATGCATTTTATAAACTCAACTGCAAACGAGATTAATAGAATTTCAAGAAGAAATATTATTGAGAATGCTATTGAGCTTAAAAATTATAGATCCTCATACGAAGGTGATATTTTGCACCGATTTGATGTTGCATATGATGAAGAGGATGGATACATTGAGCCATCTAGAAAGCTATTTTTGATCAACGACTCCATGCCAATAAATAGTGTCTGTGAAAATATGGAGGGACAATTGAAAGAGTTGTACACTATCAGGAACAACTCATACATCGAGATGTATTTGAATGTATTGGAGAAAGCTCTGTTTGATCCTGCCTTAGCTCTGCCAATAGAGCTTGATTGTTCATCAAGAAATTTTGCCATTGTCAAAGAACAATCACTCTTTGATTTTCACTTGAGAAAAGCTTTGATGCCTTTAAATTTGAATACTGAATATGATTTGATGACAAAACATGTTCCATTGGATGAATTCCCGAAGTCAGACATGTTACCACCTGCTTTGAACTCAAAAGTTGGATTCTCAACAATCCATTTACCTTCCATGAAGAGATTTGTCATTGAATCAGGAAAATTAAACAGATTAGATTCATTGTTACAAGAGTTGAAAGTGAATGACCATAAAGTGTTGATATATTTCCAAATGACAAGAATGATGGATCTTATGGAGGAGTACTTGAAGTATAAACAGTACAAGTATATCAGATTGGATGGTTCATCTAAGCTATCTGACAGAAGAGACTTGGTGAATGATTGGCAAACGAAACCAGAATTGTTCATTTTCTTGTTGTCAACTAGAGCTGGTGGGTTAGGTATCAATTTGACTGCTGCTGACACTGTTATTTTTTACGACTCCGATTGGAATCCAACTATAGATTCTCAAGCTATGGACAGAGCACATAGACTTGGTCAAACTAGACAAGTTACAGTTTATAGATTGTTGGTCAGAGGCACCATTGAAGAAAGAATGAGAGATAGAGCTAAACAGAAAGAGCATGTGCAACAAGTTGTTATGGAAGGTAAAGCTTCTAACAGCAATGAGAAGACAAATGCCGCCAACGAAAAGAAGAAGGAAGTGGCGATGTTGTTGTTGGACGGTTAGTTTGCGGAAGGTTTAAAATGGCTCGACCATATAGGATGTAGAATATAAAATATTGAAGTCAGAGAGATTTTCACCCTTAATGATAAAGCTGATACATACATTAAATCAGTTGAAAAAAAAAAAAAAAAATCAAAAAAAAAAAATTTTAAACATAGATTGAAAAATTATTCAAGAGATGAGATAGAGCATAATGTTTCATGTATATAGTAGACTTGCCGTCCCAAGACCCGCACAACTTTCGCAAGTGCGAAGTGTGATAATAACGAGAAACAAGAAGGACAACAAGATATTTCAGCTCCGAGAGCGTTCGAAACGTCGTCGGGATTCATTTCAAAACAACTCCTCATCACCATCATCTAAAGGTAAACAATCCAGACCTAAGGAATCCGCAGCGTCACTATGGTTGAGGAAAGACAAAGAGCGTCAAATGATGAAGGAAAAGTCAGAATTGGGACACAACATCAAGAAACTTCGAGAGTTCACTGATCAATTAAAGATATCGAAATCGAAAGAGGAAGAAGACAGAAGGCAGAAGGAAGTTGCAAAGCTGATGCCTGTAATTGATGATCCTGAAAGGATGATAAACGAGGACATTGATGTCTTGATGAGAAGCGTTATCGAGGAAGAAAAACAGCAGTGGCTTATGGAATTGCCCAAGCCTTCTGAATCTGAGGGATCGCAGACATCGGATTTGAGTCGATTATTTGAATATGCTGAAAATGAGGTCCTCTTAAAATTACCAACAACGTTGATCGATAAGATAGGTGATTCTATCAAATATATAAGAAACAAAAAAACACAGAATTGGGAGTTGATGATCAGAGACATGTACAACAAGAATGGGTTGAATGAGATGAACAAAGATGAGGTGACAACATTGTTATTGAATATACCCAAGAACGAGAGACATAAGTCTATAACGATGATAAATGAGATGATGAGTGAGGCTAATATACCGAAGGATTTGCTAATATACAATTTATTTTTGACTTCATATTCTTCCGACAAGAAGTATGAGGTTCTATGTGAATCATTATTGGAGGAGATGACATCGGTAGGGATCGTGCCTGATTTGTACACTTTTAGTGCCATCGTCAAGAGTCATGGTATCTCGGACAACATCCCTAAGATCAATGAGACTTTGAATCTTATGAAAAGCAAGTATGGCTTGCAGCCAAACAAGCAGATTTACACCAGTGTGTTGCAGACGTGTGTAAAGTTAAAGGATCACAGACAGGCCACTGAGGTGTTTGATATGATGAAGTTCTTATCTCAATCGACACAACCAGATGCCAAGGCTTATGAGTCAATAATCTTATCTAACGTTGAGGATGACAATATAGAAAGGGCTTTGGACTTGTATGATGAGATGTTGTCAATTCAGCAAGCGGCACCAACTAAACCAACCAGTGGAACATTGTTGATGTTGGCAAGAGGTTGTACTTCGAGGATAGAGTTATTTCAAAGAGGCTGGCAGTTCATCTTTGAATATCACGATATGAAATATAAGTCTGACTCAAAGATGCTCGAGACGATGATGCATTTATCTGCCAAGAATGGTGATACCTCGTTCACCAGGGCTTTGTTCAACACGATGATGGAGTCAAGGATCACCGATGATAAAAATTACAACCCAGGGTCAGTGGCGATTAGTTTATTGATGTTGTCGTATGCTAGGTTCTCGTATGGACACAAGCCCATCTCACTCTTAAACGAGAGAGTGCGAGCATTAAGAGCTAGAACCATTGACGTGACAAATTTTAATTTCATGCCACCAAGGTCTCCACCTTTTCTACCAATTGAAGAAATCATCAGTGAGAAGTCAATCATTGCAGAGTCTAATGCTATTTGGGCATACGCTGTATTGAATTTTCCCGATTATATCGACGAGAAACTGGTGGGAAGTTATCTCTTTGCTGCATCTACCAAGGGAGATAGTATCAAGGAGTTTGTAAGAAGGTTTGAGACGGTGACATATTTGGACGAATCAGGTATCCCAGCCGTAGCAGACACGGGCGACAACTCGAAGAAGGAAAAAATTGTGGAGATCATCGAAGACTCTGTTGAAGAGGAAGACGAAGATCCATTACAACAGGCTTTGAAGACGATCAAATCTGAGCCACCAGCTATTCAATTATCATTTGCAGCGGAGTTTAAAATTGCAAGAACTAGTGAATTCTATAATTTAGCAATTGTTGCAGCAAAGCATTTCAAAGATTTGGAATTCGCCAATAGAATTTGGACAGAACGTGGTAAGTTCCGTAAATCTGACAAATTTAAGAATTTACCGCCTTCAAAGAAACATGCTCTTGATTTTGAATTTGCTCAATATATCCTTTCGTTTTTCACTGAGATAAAATTATTAGAAGATGCAACTTTGATCGTCCTTTCGTCTCAAAATCAATTCAATTGGGAATGGCACCATATAAAGCCCACATACAGATTAGCAGAAATTAGTGGTAATGAAGATGTCAAGAAATTATTGAGTGATGCCGTTAATAATACAAACTATAAGCTTAGACCACAACACAATTACATACACCCAAAGGACAAATAATCAAAATATAGGAGTTGATAATATCAGGTCAACGCAGCATTCATCAAATGTAATTTTAGCCAACCATGTACATAGGAATAAATAACTCTTTCTACTTGACACCTACTATTCCGGTAATGGCGTCATGTTATCGCATTAATAATCAAACTGTAACAAAATCAATATTGTTCTCGGATGTTACCACTAGTACACCATCAGTCAACTCTAATGACAAATGTATTGCTAGAACAGCTACTGGAAATGGTTGAAGCAGAATCATTGCTCTCATCAGCCACACATTGGGTACCTAAAAGATGTGGGGCAACATTATCAGTATTTTCAGGATATATTGCCGAACCAAATTGCACCATTTGAACATCAATGTTTGGTCTCTCCACTGGTGCAGTCAGTTGTTGAAATATTGGTGTATCAGGGAGACGAGCTCCATGTATTGGTAAATATATAGCTGGACAAAACGTACTGTTAGCTTGATCGCAGAACAGGCCCCTTGGATACCCGGCAGCGGTAAGATGAATTTTTTGATAACTAAAAGGACCTATTTCTTCCATACTCTCCGTTTTGACAACACCCAAGTCAACCATGGGAGGAGCGGGATTCAGTATTCCAGAAATTAGTCCCGGAAATGGACCTGTTTGCAGAAACCATGGTGCGTAATTCAACATCGGTATACCTATCAGCTGTTGGAAAGATATGGGATGTTGGAATCTTGCTGGAACAAGGTCATTCTGGGGTGATGGACAAAAAATTGGAGCCTTTGCCAGGGACTCGGCGGTAAATCTGTGCGATGTAGATATCGCGGCATTCTGGAACAGAGATGGCCCCTTAGATTGATTTGAGTCCTCATTGTTTTTCAAAGTCGCAAGCGAATCAACCGCTTGTGGCAGAACTGCTGATAGTTTGTGTTTGCGTATCTTTTCATAAGTAGAAGATTTAAAACCTTTGGCTCTATGGAATGAGACTTCATTCTCCTTATTCATAACCTCCTTGTTTTTTCTCCTCTGGAAAATCCTCCTTGCTTGGCTTTTACCTTTAGCTATAGCACCAAACCTGTATAACAGTCTCGATGTGGTGAGTAACTTCGGCAATTCTCAATTTTCTCAGTTAACCCCTTAAAGGACTACTGAAGATAGTAAAGAGACAAGATGGTTGGCTTACTCATGTGATACGGCACTCAATGAGCTGCTCAGTGGCAGAAAATCTATATTTGAATAACATGGTTTCTGACCGTACTCTAGATGTTGATTTATGTAATCTATTGCCATTGGCATTTGATTTTTGAAGCTCAATAACTCCTCAATTGAGTATCGAGCTTTCCTATATCCAGCGCCGGACATAGTGAGTAAAATTATTGATTCATAAATAGTTGAAGGTTCCGATTCAGTATCCTTGAATAAGCAGCTGCCTTTGACACAGTCCACAAGCCGATGATATTATCTAAAGTTATTACAAATTAGGTAGTAAATCTCCTTGTTTTCAGTACCTTTCTTGAGATTTTGTCCCCACGCTCACATTCCCAGACAGCCCCCAAATCCGGTTTCGACAAAACTGGTTACAGGCAATACAGACCCATCGGCAACCAATCAGCCTTTTGCTTGATGGCAACTTGGTGACCACAAAAGTATAATTTAAACGCTGAGCTTCAATCTCGCGGTGACACGCTTCCATCCAAAGCTGCAGTTTGGGAGATTTCATAGCGTTCTTGAATGTCGTGGGAGCTTTACCAATTTTATGCAGCAGATAGTAAGTGTCAACAAAATTAAGGTTTTTTTTCAAATCAGAAGTTTAATCAGTAACACAAATGAAGAACAATTCAGAATTTTCATTCGATCAACCAGAAGCACATATCATAATAATGAGTAGCTTCTGGGACATTGAGGCAGCAAAAAGACAGGTAGTGGACGAAAAGACAGCAGTTAAACGTTTACATAAAATCTTGATAGTTTTAGTGATTCTATTATTGTTACCACTAATCTATGAACTCACAAGTTTCATCAATGCAGACACTGACATTGATACTGATGTAATGGGATTTGATGCCATGCCAGTGTGAGAGAAAACACCAAAGGAATAACAGTGTACAACTCGGGGTGTAAAGTGGTGTCCTGATGTTAATTGGTGTAAAGTGGTGTCCTGATGTTAATTGGTGTAAAGTGGTGTCCTGATGTTAATTGGTGTAAAGTGGTGTCCTGATGTTAATTGGTGTAAAGTGGTGTCCTGATGTTAATTGGTGTAAAGTGGTGTCCTGATGTTAATTGGTGTAAAGTGGTGTCCTGATGTTAATTGGTGTAAAGTGGTGT
>JAKTVN010000054.1:0-32981 GCA_030557235.1 Nakazawaea populi | reverse complement strand
ATACTAATATTCAATACCAATAACTTTTATTTGAATAGATCAAAAATTCCCAAAACACATGATTTCTCCTTCTAAATTCTTTTTTTTTTTTTTTTTTTTTTTTTTTTTTTTTTTTTTTTAAATTTTTTTTTTTTTTTTTTTTTTTTTTTTTTTTTTTTTTTTTTTTTTGATAAATTATCTTTGTGTGTATTATATACACTACTAATTATTATATAATCTCTTTCTTTTTGTTATTGACACGTATTAAGTTTTTTTTTGTTCTTTTTTTCTGTCATTTAAGAGATTGTATTATAAAAAAGCAAAAAAAAAGAAAAGAGTAGAGTGCAGTGCGCACGGGAAGAGAAAAGATCTCATAATTTGTGTGTAAAGATTATTATTATTATTATTATCACTAACTTGCCACAACTGTATAAACCAGCAATCAATTCTCCTAATACATGGAGATATTTATTTATAATCCCACAATCATATCACCATTATCATACCACTACTACTACTCACTTGCAACACAACTTTAGAGTAATTAAGTCTTTGGGAAGGATAAACCACACAATTTTTTTTTTTTTTTTTGAAATTGACATTATATTTATAGATAAGAAAATAACGAATTCCTTATTTGGATCTTCTCATATATATATACATCAAAATATATATATATATATCCGATAATGGCGTTCAACCAGCAAAAACAACAACAGAAACAACACCATATATCACAATTGGGCTCCTTGAGCGCTTCATCTTCTTCAATCAAAAATACTAGGTCTCAACTAGACGATTCTGAGTGGGTGTTGTTTTCACCTACAAATTCAAATGGGACACAATATGAAGATGATGATGATGATGATGAGGATGATATCTTATCGTCTCTTTCAAATAACACTTTACCAATTACAAATGACCAAGATCCACGTAATGGAGACGATGAGGAAGAAGATGAAGATGATTTAGATTTAAATGACTCAATAATTGATTCAATCAATGATGATTTATTGCAGAATCATCGAAATTCTGTATTTTCAAGCAACGATTTGGAAACAAGAATTAACAATTGGCGTAAGGAACAAATTCATGGTTTACTTAATGAAGTTACAGCAAAGACAGGAGGAAGAAGTAAGAGTTCAGCTGAGAGGGAGAAATTAGAATTTATGAAAAGTTGGGGTATCGATGATGGTAAGATCCGTTTGACTAAACATAAGAGAAAATATATGATACCAAAACGGAATATCAAGGATCTTTATTATGGATCGGAGTTATTAAAAGGTTATAGTGATAAAGATATCAAGATAATAAGAACAATATTGGTCAAACTTTCTAAAGAATTATCCACAACAGATGAACTGAAGAATGATTCATGGAGAGACCCAAATTATCACTCAAATTATTTGAGACATATACAGGAGAAAAAGAAAATGAATAATGATACCACCACACTTGATAACAATAACAACAACATGAACAATTTTAATCATCATCCTGATTTGAATTTATTACATAACCCAGACCTTGAGAAATTTTTACCACTATTCATCAAGAATTTGATCATTGAGAATAAAAATAAAAATGAATCATCATTACCAGTTAATATTACAAATGACAATTCAACAATTCCTTTAAATGAAATTTCAAATAGATCTAATGGGTTTTGGGATAGTGATTGGAAAAGTTGTAATTCTTCATTACTTTCAATTTCTACAAATTCGATGATGTTCAATTTCAATATCAATGAGTTGACTTGATCATTATAATTAAAAACATCATGAAAAATAGGTGATGAGATTATTGATATATATATATATATATATAAGGGTAAATTGTTTTTCAACAAAAAAAAAAAAAAAAAAACAAGGGGTTGAAATTGGTTTTTTGTTGTTTTGGTTGTGGTTTCGGTGTGATGGTTTCTTAAGTAGATATAATATTCCTTAGATTTGAATTAGTTTTGATTGGAAAAATACCAGCTTTCCCGCAAACTTTGTAGATATATTGAAGTTGCTCTAAACAACTGGACAAAAAGATCATGATGTATTTAAGATTGGGCGTAAAAGGCCAAAAAACAAAAAAAAAAAAAAGAAAACGAGGAGCACAAAGAAGAAGAACAAAAGTAAAAATAAAATTCTGATCCTTTTCAATTACAAACATGAATTTATGAAATTTCTAATGGCGCTAAAGGTAAAAGTGATTTTAGATTCCATCTGAAAAAATATAATCTATCTCACAATTCCTTGTTTGTGAGCTTCAATTGTGTAAAGATCTTGATGTCAGTTAATCTAAGTCATGTTAATAATCCCCCTTGGATCATTGTGTTGTTCCTTCTCATCGCAACACTTTTGTATTTGACATTGGATTATTATGGGATCATTATTGGTCCAAAAAGAATCAAGAACATTCCATACGTGTTATCATGGCCCATAGTTGGAAGCTTATTAGAAGTCAATTATAACCCTTGTTTAAAATATATGGATTGGAGTAACCGCTATGGGGAAGTGTTTCAAATTAGGTTGGGAGAAAAAATTGTCGTTGTGGCAAATTCATTTGAGTCGATAAGAGAATTATGGATTAGACATTCAACTGCCAATAATTCAAGGCCCATGTTGTTCACTTTTCATAAAGTGTTATCCAAATCTGATGTCTACACAATTGGTACAACACCCTTTGGTGCTTCATATAAGAAGAAAAGAAAATATGTCTCGAGTCATTTACATAAGAAAAAAGTTGATAGTTATTCATCAATTGTCGCTGATGAACTGTCATTGGCTATCTTTAGAATCGCATCTTCAACGTTTGAATCCCCTAATATTAGTCTTTTAAAATTTGTTCAAAATTACTCCTTAAGAATGAGTTTACAATTGACTTACTCTTACGTTATAGATGTCGACCATTTGGAGAAAAACTTTTGCAATGAGATAATCTATGTCGAAAATCAAATCGTTCAAATGAGGTCACATACTGCCAACATCCAGGATTATTTACCCATTTGCAGATTTTTCTATTGGAGTCAAAAAAATCTCAAGGCTCATAATTTAAGACTTAGAAGATCCAAATACATGAACATGCTTTTCGAATATTCTTTGAACAATTGTGATAAAAATTGTCTAGTCAATGAAGTCTTGAGTGATCCTAATCGAGACATCACAGTTGATGAATTGAAAAGCATATGTCTCACCATGGTCAGCGCCGGATTAGATAACACAGGATTAAACTTTGATCATTGTATTGGTCAAATAGCAGCTTCTAGGAGAATTCAAAATACAATCTATCAACAAATCATCAATACATATGGTACTCCATTTAAAGCATGGGTGAATTGTAGTGAAGATTTCTCATGTGATTATGTAGTTGCAACGATAAGAGAAACTTTGAGATATTTCACCGTTTTACCATTGAGTTTACCTAGAGCCACTACAAAACTGATCTGTTATAAAGATGCAGTAATTCCAAAAGGTACCATTTTGTTCATGAATGCATACGCTGGTAATCATGATGAAGCATATTTCCCTAACTCTTATAATTTTATCCCAGAGAGATACTTGGATTCAGGTCTCAAGTTATTAGAAGATTACAATAGCAATAATGGTAGAAGAACAGAATTAAATTGCAATAATAATAATAATAATAATAATAATAATAATAATAATGATTTCGGAATACCAAGTTTTTCATTCGGTGTCGGATCTCGAATGTGTGTTGGTAATCATTTGGCATTCAAAGAGTTTTATATTCTATTGGTCAAATTTATCGTATTATTTGAAGTTTCAGAATCACCTAACCTTGAATTGAAAATGGAATTGGACCCAATTAAGCTGAATAAAGATCCATCATCCATCGCCATCGAACCAAGAAATTTTGAAGTACATATCGAAGTGAGAGATAAAGAACTAATTGAGATTGTGAAACATCATGAGTGTGATTTGTTGAAACGTAATCCATACGTTTGCAGAGATTGGGATTGCTTGTGTTGAGCGGCGTTTATTATGTAGACTATTCGTTTAATTTTTTTGCCAAATGCCCAAAAAAACCAAAATGCATTTGAACTATTGCATTTGAAATAGTTGAAAATTTAAATTATGTGTCTATGGTTTGTCTCATTAAGAGCTAATTAAACTAAGCTATGTAAGTCAACAAAACAAAACCTATTCACACAATAAAGAAGAGAGGGAAACAAAATACAGAAAAAAAAAATAGGGTCGTGTGCGTAGTACCCAACATTAATGGCAATTCTCGGTTTTTTTTTCTTTTTTTACAGCCTTTTCGGAAGAAGAACAAACAAAGAAGACAAAACGGTAGTCAGTTGATCAATTCAATATAAACCATTGTTGAGAGAGAAAGAGAGAGAGAGTTGATAGAAGTTAACAGACACACAATGGGGGATACTGAGAGGAAAGTGTATATAGACACCATTTTGCAACAAAAGACTCCATTGGAATCGATTGAATTAATAAAATTGAGGTTGAATGAATCTCGGGCTATCAACTCCAATTTGATTGAATTTTTCGAAGGTTATCTTAAAACACAAGAGTCATATGCTGGAAAATTGAACCAAGTACTTTTGAAAGGTTCTAAATTGTTCACCGATGAAAACAAATTCAACAAGGAGCTCGACACATTAGGTTTGTTTGAGCCGGTTTGGAATTCTTTAATCGGTGAAATTAATACTGAGTTGAAACTTGTCGATTCCAAGACAAAGACTTTAAACATTGATGTATTAACAAAATTAAACCATTTCGAAAGAAAGTATAAAGGTAATTCTGAAAATTTGAATAATTTGAGAAAATTGGGTTATAAATTGCAAAACTTGGCTGAAAATCCAAATAGGTCCCCGGCTAAGCAACAAGAATATGAACAATTATCAAGAGAATGGGAGGCTAGAGTACCTACATTTGTTGAGATTGTTGAAAATTATGACTTTAACAGATTTATCTTATTAAAAGATGTCTTTTTGAGTTTACAATCAAGTAATCAAGATACGTTACCTGAATTATCCAAATTGAGTGAAAAATCATTAGAATTTGTTTTGAATTTCGAACCAAACGATGAGATTCAAAGATTTGCAGATGAAGTAGTTGCTAAAGATATTCAATTTGACATGTCCGATTTGGTCTCTTCAACAAGATCACCAACTGAAGAGAGATTTGATAAACCGGAAAGACCTTCCGATAGACATCATAGTTTCTTAGGCAACTCTAAAAACAGACATGCATCTAATGCTTCAATGAACACCTTCAATTCCAGCGCTACTGACAATGGATTGATGAATGATGGATTCACAGGACTGCCATCTAAGACTAAGGAGAAGAGTAAGTTGAGATCAAGAGTAGGATCCATATTTGGTAAAAAGAAGAAGGATAGAAAGGGTAAGAGCTTTCATCCAGATGTCATTGCAGAGTCTCCTTTAGATTCAAATAATACTTCGAGGTCAAGTTTGCCATTGAGTTCTGAACCAACTTCTACACCACCAGGTCAATTGCAACAAACATCACACTCATCCCTGTATCCATATCATCAACAACAACAACAACAACAACAGCAGCAACAGCAGCAACAACATTACCAAGAGCAACAAGAACAACTGTCTAACAACCAAGAACGTCCTCAAGCAGCTGGTAGGAACCAATCTACTGTCTCGTCTGACCTTTATCAAACATCCCGGGCTGCAGCTGCTCCTGTGATGGGTTTTGACCCTTCACTGCCATTCAAAGAATCAAATAACTCTGCTATTGCAGCTTCTGGAGTCAATGGTGCTAATGGAACTTTACAATCCCAATTGACTCTGTCCAGTCAACCCTTGACCCCATCTGCGAACAAGGCCTTGCCAATGGATGGTTACATCGCTAGCAACACCAATAACTTGACTACAGGGGAATATTTCTCAGCTCCATCACTGGAAATATCACCATCCTCAGCCACATACCAACAACAACAACAACAACAACAGCAACATGTGCCACCACCAGTGCCTGTTGCTAGAGCTGGTTCGACTACGGCATCAGCTCGTCCACAACAATCGACAAGCGAGGTTGATTCTTTGAGCCAACAAGTTAAGAGAACTAGTATCCACCATGGTGACTTACCACCTCCACCACCACGCCAAAGAAGAGATATACAGTCAAGCTTGTTTGTTGGATTGGATCCTACCAAGGATCCTTCTAATAACAATATAGCTGCTCCATCACAACAACAACGACAACAACCATTACCTCCAAGTTATCGCAGTGATGACGTAACACCGAACTCGTCGGTTTCCCCTGTTGGTGGTCTGATCAATAGACAAGTAACTGGTAACAGTCTTCAAAGACAGAGTACCGGAATTCTTCCAGCTGCCTCATTCAGTCATCCAGATTTAGTCTTTCCAGGATTGAACGCCAGTGTGGCAGAAGTGGTCAATGCCACTTTCAAGGATAACAAGTTAATTAAAGGTAGTGTCGTTGCTGAGTTAGCCTTTAGTTATATCGTTGGAGCCAGTGATGCTAAGATTCCAAGTTCGATCAATTTAGCCTTCCCACTGGCACCTCAGTTAGGGAAATTGCTTGTAAACAATCAATTTTTGAGACAAGTTGGTCAGTCAGAGTTTGAGATCATTGATGTTCCATCTATACATTTAAAGACTGTTGGTGCAGTCAAGTATTCATTGCCAATACAATCCTCAGTTGTTAGCGTCTTACCAGTCTGGAGATTTGAGCCACATCAAGCCAGTGTTGTCATCAGTGTTAAATTGTCACCTGAAGTACTAGCTCATTTACCTGTAGATGCCGAGGTAGTGTTGTCGCATTTCATTGTATCTGTATCCATTGCCGGTGCAGTTGCCACATCAGCGGCAACAAGACCAACAGGTTCATTTAACAAGGACAAAGGTAGAATCACTTGGGTTTACACTGGCCCTGTAACTTTGGGACATAACAAGGAGGAAAGAATCATTGCCAGATTCGCTACTGAAGGTATGGCCAGAGAGGGAGAGCACGGAGTACAAGTCAAATTTACAGTGAACAACAACGATGGTGCTGCCTTAGTGACTACACCAATTGAGTTGCACAGCCAAAACGTGTATGGCATCGATCCATTTGGTAGTGCTACCAACGTCAATGGAAACTTCAATGAAGAACAACTTCAAGATGATTGGAAGTTGGTCCCAACAGTCAAGACATTGATTGCTGGAAGATATGAGGGTCATTCATGATGAATTGTCTAAGAGTGTGCTTTCCATAAAACAAAAAACAAAAAAACAAAAAAATTTCCTGTTCATGTTATTATTTTTATTATCAATTTTCTTTCTTTACACGCAACTAGCACTAGTATCAGTTCTTCACTATTGCTTCTACTATAACTGCTGATTTTGTTTTTTTATTAATATCTTCTTTCACCATGTATGTTTTATCATTTTTATTTGTATTGTTCAATTGATCTTCAAAAAAAGCCATATGAAAAAAAAACAACAACTAAATGTAGTGTGACTTGTCACAAAAAGAATACGCGAAACGAAGCAAAACAAAACAATACACGCAATATCCAGATTCGTCCATATTTACGCGACTATACACTACCATTTATTTCGTGTTTACCAAAAGAGAAACAACAAGGGAGAGAGATTTCAAAGTTCATTTAATCAACTAAGAACACTGGACAACTTGATTGCAAAACCCCCACCCACACCATCACCACTGTCATTAGCTAGACTTCTTCTCCCACCAATTGCTAGAGGCAGATACCGATACTATAATCTGGCAAATTTCCCCCTCATCAAGATTCTCTTTCTACACATCAACTCATCTCCCCCTTTGACTATCGAGACAAACTAACAAACATAACAAAGAAAGAAAGATTAAAGAACCAACAAGTTTAACATGTCTAGATATGATAACAAGAATGGCCAACGACAATATCAACAGCTCCACAATTACCCAGCGATCCGTTCTGGACCACCTCTTAAACAATCTATGAATTTGAAAGTGTTATATACATTGGATGAAACCACCACATATTTGGGAAGGTCTGCAAAGCCCATGTTGGTAAGAGTCATTGATATACCCGGCTCTCCCATAAGGCTAGGTGCAGTGGACTTAAAGAAATGTTTAGAGATAGTCTTACAATCAAGTCCCGAATTGATCAGTGAATATCACGATTTCAGTTGTTATAGCAAGGATATAAGCGAGCCTGACGAACCATACGTTGGTCATGGTATGATTTCCACTTTAAGAGAGAAGAAAGGTGAAAATTTGATTCCAGGAAGAGTGTGCACCTCATTTGCCTCCTTGTTGGGTGGCAATAATTCTAGTGAAACGCTAGAGGTGAAGTTGAAATTACTTAAAGTGCACAAGAGAAATGCAAAGAGGACATGCTCGTCTCCCACTATGGAGTACGAAGAACAACAGCAACAACAACAACAGCAGCTGCAGATAAATGAGAGTGCTAATACCTCGAGTGAGAATGAGGAAGACAATTTCGCAGCGCCTACTGGTAGATATTACAAGAGGACAGTGACTAAACCGATGAAGGCATCAAGGACAAAATCGTTGCCTGCTACATACCATAAACAACAACAGTTGCAGCAATTACAACAGCAACACCAATTACAACAACAACAAATTCATGGCAGAAAGAAGACATTAACCCAACTCAACCTTCATCATAGAATGAATTCCATATCTGACATGCCAACAAATATGGTGGTGAATTCATCACCCATCGCTGACCTCTCCGCTTTTCAAGAACCTAAGAAAATTAAACTTGATGAGAATGCTACCAAAAAAAAACCAGCTTGTCTCGAGTGTGGCACTAACAATTCAAAGACCTGGAAAGTTATCAAAAACCCGTTGAAGCAATTGATGTACAAGACTGGTTTGTTATGCAATGATTGCAATGCCTCGTTGTTGCGTTCTGGGTTATCCTCTTCAGCAGAATTTGAGCCATCTCACCCTCCTAATAATTTTCACAACAATGGCATTTACCAACCACCACCACATCAACAACATTTCTCTTCATCGCCTTCTATGAGCAACGTGAATGGTATGGACATCAATGAGATATTTCCAGTTGAATACGACCTCTCTAGATTTGGCGGTCCATTGACCGATATCGACCCATTACCTCAACAACTGCAAGAGCTGACTCCAGTGGATGAACCATCAAAGGCCACAAGGCTCAACACAACTTTGATTGATATGGATGAAGACAAGGAAAACGTTCGTCCAATGTCGAGAGCTAATTCACCTAATAAACCGATATCATTGACAGCGGCAACAGGTAAACAAACAGATTTCGAAAAGATGATAGCAGAGTCCTTCCACGAGTTTCAAATGATCACAACTCCATTGAACAACGTTTCACCTGGCTTAGCCAATGAAAAAAATACAAGTGGATGGCTGCTGAGCGGATTGTTTCCTCATGCTGAAGAAGATGAGCAAAAAGAAGGAGATGATCAACATGTGAATCACACTACGATGAAGACTGAATATAATAGCAAAAAGGAATTTGCAAAGACACCTAATGACAACAGCCCACAGAAGCGAGTAGGTACGATAGCGTCATCTCCGCCGATGTACGACTACAAAGATGAGGATAAAGAAGATGAACAAGAAGACGAAGTTCAGGACAAGATGCATACATCAATTTTGACATCTATCAATGATGATATTAATAGCTTGAAAAATTGGAACAACCAAAAAGTAACACCTCCAACTTCAGTGATGGAGGATGGAGATGACAACCTTACTGAAGATGAAAAATTATCATAAACCCATTGGGAACCCTTTCAATTCAAAACGTATAACTCTTATAGATCGATAATAATTTGTGGAAAACAAAAAAAAAATAATAATAAAAGGTTAAAACGAATTTTTAGACATACCAAACACAAAAGTCAATCAAATGAGGAAGGAGCCATGTTTCTACAACCTCAGGGGGCGAAAGAAACTGCGATGACTCACATTCGACATGACCAGACCGAACACACGACTAAAGCCTATAATCGGGCTATCAAGAACTACAAGGAATGGGCCAATGATACACCAATGGTAAGGGGTCCGCACGTGGAAATTGTGACACCAAGAAGACTTTATGCGTTTTTACGTCATATAGATGAAACGAAGCGGAAGCCTAATGGTTGTCGGTACTCGTTTTCATTCTATGAACAACATGTGAGCTCTATAGTGATCTTGTACGAAACGCAACAGCAGATGTATGAGAAAAGACCTATTTTGGAAGACGAGGATGACGATAATGGAGCCAATGCCGGTGTGTGGCAGCATCCTAGAGATAAAAATGTCAAGTCATTTTTAAGAGAATTAAAGAGGAAGCTCTCCAAAGCAGAATTAGCGGAGACAAAAAATGATGTGCCGGGTGTTGAATGTAGAGTGGAACAGTATCAGCAACACAATACACCATCTTTATTGACACCAACAACATCAGCAATACAAAACCAACAACATATTTCAGAAGAAACGCACAATGGGGCACATTATTTTGAAATTTCACGAGATTTTGAAGCACGGACAAACTCGAGGCTTGAGTCAATCGACTGTCATCTCAAGACGCAGGCTGATTCGATCGCAAGGGCGAATGCTTTGCTAAGCCTATACCACAATGACCTTAGTGAAGGATCCGTCTCAGCGAGGGACAAAGTGGATGCCAAACAGGATCAATTAGCTGTAGAGGTACAGGAATTGAAAAAAATGATAAGTTATTTGATTGGTACTTGCAACAAAAATCAGGAATTGATATATGAGTTGTACAAGGGAAAACTGATTCAGGAACAACAACAGCAGCAGCAGCAGCAACAACAACAGCAGCAACAACAACAGCAGCAACAGCAACAACGAAAGCATGACGAAATTTGTACCGGGGCCACCAATAGTTTTGAAGATAAGTCAACACAAAGTGGTGCTGAAGTGCCCATTTTGCTGCCACCTTCATTTTCAACATCCATTATACCATCAGCATCATCGCAATTGGTGACTAACACTACAGGACCTATGATAACAGGAAGAAGCAGCACTATCTCACCACCACCATTACCACATTCACCATTGCACGAATCGCTGCTGCTGCTACTGGGTAATAATATTCATTTAAACTTTCCAAAGATATCATTGAGCGATTTCAAAAGCCAGTCTGTGGAGCTGCTTTACGATGAATATTCAAAGGGATTCGATAACCAACCATCATTGAAACTGATGGAAGCCAAATACGGTACACGATGGAGGATCAATGGGAAGAATAATAAGACCATCTTAAGGCGGTTGAAAGTTGGAGCCGCTATTGAGTATGCCATGAAATTAACTGGAAGGAGCCTGCAAGATGTGATAGAGGAGTTCGATGAGTATTTGTGGGAGCAAGGAGGTGGTAAGGTGAAGAAAAGTGCGTATTGGTTATCGGAGAATTTGCCGTTGAAATATGCATCGAAATGATAATGATAAGGATCGATGATTGGTTTTGTTTGACCTATACGCTCATAGAGGTATTAAAATATTTATAAATAAACCTGACACTGCAAAAAACTGGTATGGGAAATCTGGTCACATCTGTATTCTTTTTTTCAATAATGATGATGATGTAATATATATATATATATTATATGTGTATATGATGTATCCACAAATGTGTGGTTTTTAATGATATATATCATTGCAATTTTTTCTTGTTATCCTTGTAAATGCCAATGAGGTATGCCAATCTAGTCACGACCAAATCAATAGCCATTGCCACACTATCCCTTGCCAAATCCATCTTAGAGCCATCAACTTCATGCCACGATATGGGGCATTCCAGAATAGGTATATTTTTCCGTATTGCCAAGATCAAAACTTCGACATCGAATATCCAACCTTCGGTATGCATATGGGGAAAGATCTCTTGTATTGCTGCATAGTTGAATAATTTGAAACCGCATTGGGTGTCCTTGATATCACGAATGCCAAACACGTATACCAAAGTGTGGAGTCCATACATGAGGAAATTTCTGATAAAAGATCTCTTGACAACGGCATCTGTGTTCACCATATGAGCACGGGATCCAATCAGTACAGCACTACGATGAATAGGATCACCGTGATCTAATTTACCAATCTCCCAAAGCAATTTAGCAACGTCACTAAACTTAGAGGCGCCATCTGCGTCACAAAATATGCCATATTGACCTCTTATATATTTCATGCCATGCGTCACTGCACCTCCTTTACCTCTATTTTCAACAAATTTCACCACTCTCATCTGACCAGGTTGCAACTCGAATGAATCAGCCAATTGCAACAGGTACTCAGCAGTACCGTCCTTGGAGCCATCATCTACTATCAAGAACTCGTATTTAGTCTTATGCTCTCGTAAATATTCAATCAGATCTTGTAACATGATCTTCAACCTTTCAGTCTCATTATAACATGGGATAACCACACTCAACTCTATATCATCCTGTGGCAGTTGCGGGAGAGCCAATGGCTCACTTATGCGGCCCTTGTTCTTGGTGGTGGTTATATATGTGAGTTCACTCTTGAAAGGTTGTCTAGGCTTGTGAGAGAAAAACAATAGTATTGAGTAAAACTTTGTAACGATAACAAATCGTTGTGTTGTTAGTATACAATCAACTGAGATGACTTTCTCATCGACAATTTGTGAGAGATAGTGAAAATGCACAAGAAAAAAACGTCACATACAGTTACCAGCCCCGATAATAGAAGTCCCAATAGCCACAATGACACCAGCTGATATCCCGCCATCGTGTTGAAGGTGTGTGTGATGAAGTTGATAGATAGATCTTTTTTCAGTTGATGGTGTATTTTTTTTTTGTGTTTGTTCCTACGATTTTGGAGAGAGAAACAGAGGGAGAGTCAAATGTAGAAACATTTTCCTAAAATAGAAGTCATACAATAACACATATATAAACATGATTGATAATATAGTACAATAATCTATACAGGTTTAGTCTTATTAATGACTCAGTTTTAGAGGTATTGGAAGAGATATGACAAAGAAAATATCAATCAACATTTATCCCAATTCCTTGTTTAAAACTCGTCCATTTGCCAAAAATGTCTTTACCAAATCGTAATAATACTGACTGTCCTGTCTTAAATTGGTAAAACTCAGCCATAACTCTTTTGTATTCAACTCCAACTCCAATTCGTATAAAGAAGTTGGTGGAGCATTTTTCATCGATCCATGTTCCTTATCAAATTTTTTAATAGCTGTTAAATCAATTTTGGTAAAAGTTGCATTATGAACGTATGAAGTTCGCAATTTCTCCCTGATCAAAGTGACATTTTTACCTATCTTACGCTCTTCATCTTCTGTTATCTTGAAGGGTATTTCCAACGATATCGAACAACGAAGATCGAAATGTGTGGATGGAGAATAAATGAACAAGTCTGAAATTCGTTTCTTATGGATGGAATCCAGCATCCTATTAGTTTCAATATCGTATGTGATTCTAGCATCAATTGGTTTACTACCACGTTCTGTACGTTGAAAGAAATTATCACGTTGATTCACTTTTTCAATGGCAAATTTATGTCTCGATTTCCTATTTGTTGTTTCTAAAAATTTTTTGACATTTTCAAATCTATCAATGGGTAAACCTGGTTTGAAAAAACATTTCTTGTTAAAATATTCCAAATTTAAAATGGCCTCTGTATTCACAGGTAAATGTAACCTTTCATCTTGCTCTTTTGAAAAAATTTGACCAAATTTGAGTTCAATTTCGAGATATTGTCTCTCAATTTCCGGTATCTCACTTAAAATGGCGTATATCCAACTAGCCACCGCATATTCCAGATCATGACTCGGCTCCACTCCAGTGATCGATGGCATTTCTAATTTACTAGAAACAGGATGTGCACCACTCGACGACATCAAAGATGATGAAGGACGAGCTCTCAATTTCACTTGCGGTATCCAATCACAACTCCAAATAGGTGGTTTCCTATATTTAGTGGGCTTGCCTTTCTTATTCAACTTCGCCATCTCTTCAATCTGGTTGAACTTGTTGATTTCATCTTTAATCGATAATTTCTTCACTGTTGTTGCTGTTGTTGTTGAGGACTCACTACTCTTACTTAAAATGGGGGAACTGGATTCTCCACTGGAATACCTTCTTGCTACAGAAGGTGTCACATTTCCTCTGATGTCAATGTCATCGTCGTTCGTTATGTTGATTATGCTGTTACGTTGTCTGATATCGTTGTGGGCGCTATTGGAAGATGATGAGATACTCGGTCTAGTTGAACTTGTTGGTGCTCCAATAGCCGATGTAGTTGATGTGAAGTTAGGTGGAGAATTGACAAGATTGTTAATCGATAGTCTGGGTTGAAGATCCGGCTTCTGCAGCTGCTTTGACTTGCCACCGTCTGAAGGCTCAGAGGAGAGCATGCCCTTGATATCCATTGTGGATTTTCCGCTGCTGCTGCTGCTGTTATTGTTGTACTTGTTGTACTTGTTGTTGATGATGTTCCAATTGGGTTAATTTTGTGTGTCTTTTTTTCAGAATTTTTTTTTTTTTTTTTTTTTTTCAACGACAATTAGAAAAGATATAGATGGACGTTGTCATGTAAAGCTCTTTTAGCTGGTAGTTTGAAAATGCTTCAATTTAACCTGTGAACCCATTGAAGCTGTATTGCTCGCCTTTCATCTGGACAATCACAAAATCGATATAAAGAATTTCGAGCTTTTTTCTGCGTCACTATGTTTTTTAATTGCGTTCTGATTTGCTCATGATGAACTTGCAAAAGAGTACAAGTTGGCGGTATGCTCAACATTCAGTTGACTCTGGATGAGTCTGATAATCTGTAGTTGCCGCCATCATCTATGGTGTGGTGGTTTCGCCCAGACTTTGACTCAGCATTGAGTGAAAGCCCGCAGTGAAATTCAGTGTTTACCCAGTAGTAAATGTTCTGCTTTATCTACAACCAATCCGAGGACTGAGAGAGTAAAGACAGTAAAGGAATAATCGAAGACGTAAAAGATTTTTAAATAAGAGTAGTTTAAGGCTTTAGATTGCAACAAAAATGTTACAATTTTCATGATATGAGTCCATGAGACTGAAATAGGTGATGGAATGTCATCTCATAGTTAAGAAAACTGAACAAATGTTTTTAATTTTGGAAGAGGGAATATGAGTACATTGTCTAAATAATTTTCAAAAAAATCGACATCAGTTCTTGGACATGATCAACGTGTTCAAGAACTCATCTTGTAACAATTCCCTCAGACTTGGTCTCTTTTGATAATCCAGTTCAAAAGTACGATTTAAAAACAGTTTCAGCTCATCGGTTGACCACATTGGTATATTTGGTTTAGTATGAGTACCAATTTTGAAAATCAGTTGCATCTGACTGAAATCGGGGAAAGGATGCTTCCCAGTAAACATCTCCACAACTAGACAACCTACAGACCAAATATCCAGTTTTGGAGTATACGCTGTTTGTTTCACCACTTCTGGTGCCATCCAATAAACGGATCCTTGTAATGAGGAACGTTTGTTTGTCATTGGAAGTTTTGCATTACCACTACTCTCGTTTTCATCATTGTTACCAGCATCATCAAGGTTGTTGTTGTTGTTGCCGCTGTTATTGTTGATCTTTTTGGAGATACCGAAATCGGAGATCTTGACTGTACCCTTGATGTCGATCAACACGTTGGCGCCCTTGATGTCACGATGTATGATGTGTTCACCGTGTAAATAATTCAAACCGATCAAGATCTGACGTACAAAATTACGAATCAAAGGTTCTTCAAAGGGTCCATAGTTATTTAACATTGTTGTGACGGATCCACCTGGAACGTATTCCAAAAAAATGTTGAGATATTGTGAGTCACTATTAGAACCGATGTATCGTACAATGTTTTCATGTTGTAAATTTCTTAATAAGGACATCTCTTGTTTCAAGGCATCCACCATGAGTAAATCGTGATTAGGTGAATTTTCTCGCAGAAGGTGAACTTGCTTAACAGCCATGAGTTCACCAGTGAGTGAATTCATCCCTAGATAAACGGTACCAAATGATCCGGAACCGATTTTGGCACCTTTCAACCAATTTTGTGGTCCACTTTCTTCTTCCAATGATAATAGACTCAATATTGATTCATCAATCTCTTCTTCGTCGTCATCGTCATCGAATAATTCTATTCTTGATGTCCTGTTATCTATTGAGGAGACTATTGATAACCTGTTTGAAACCAATGTACTTTGTTGTTGTTGTTGTTGTTGTTCATTGATGGCATTTGTGTTGTTGATCCAAACTTCCCCGATCGTTTTACTGTTGTTGTTATTGGTGACAGCTGTACTATTATGACTCGTCTGAGGTGATAAACGTGACGACACCACCGATAGCGGTCTATCAAGGCCACTTAGAGCTGAAAATCTTGGATTGTTCATCATCATCCTCGACATTCGAACACTATTTCTCACCGTTTCTTGTAAATCATCAATTTTAGAATTGGGGAAATATTCCAGTAAATTATTGGAGATGAGTTCGGAGGGAGGTCTTTGGCCAAAAAAGCTTCTCAATTGAGTGTCTCTCAATTGTGAAGATTGTTGTTTGTGTTGTTTCTCTAATGATGATAAATTTCTTGCATTTGAAGAAGAAGAAGAAGATGATGATGATGGATTCAGGTTCTTTCTCAAAATGTTGAGAGAAGAGATGATTTGATTTGAAGTGGCTATGGCCAGTGGAGAAGGTGATTCACCTTGTGGACAAAAGATGACTCTATTTTTGTTATATTTTAAGTCATCATCATTGGAATGACATACAGTGACCAATTCGACATCAAACATCAAATGTAAATTATCCTTTTCATCAATGATATAAGTGTCCCAATTGATCAGAGATTTATTGTACAAGTTCAATTTTTTCAAAACTTTACGTTTGATTGATTCGGCATTGAAACAGCCTTCCACGTTGACTTTCTTTGTTGAGCCATCTTGTAATATAAAAGTAATGTACGAATTAGTCTTGTGGGGACGTGATTGTTGTTGTTGTTGTTGTTGATGTTTTGTAGTGGTAATTGTTGTTAAAGTATCAGTGTTATCTTCGAGCAATTTGAGTAAATCTGTCAACTGTATGGAGTTTGATAATGCATATAGTTTTAGATTTTTGATTGCTTTGGTTAATTTGATGATATCACCAACTTTGTAGATACCAATCTCTTTTAAAGTTGATCTGTCGATCGAGGGCAAGAGATCGAAGGAGATTTCATTTTGGACAAAAGTGTCGTAGTATTGGGAGAGTTCTAGTGTGGCCAACCAACTGTATAGATGATTAATTGGAGCATTAGTGATAGTGGACATCTTTTAAACACTTCTGAGGTGTCGTTTTATTGGTAATGTCTCCTTTTGTCTTCTTTTCTATTATGATGTAGAAGACCAATTTGGGTAATCAATCAAAAAATACACGACCATATATACAATAAGTAGTGTACTAAATACTATATATTTTGTACCCCACCCACCCACTCTCTCGGACTCCGGTTTTTTTTCAAAGTAAAAGAGGGGGTGTATAATATATTATAGTTTAATAGAGAGGGTGGGATATATGATTTACCCGCACCCGCACCCAATACCTTTGTTACACCAGACGGATAATTTCCCCATTCCGATTACCTACACAACTCCGATATTCTCGAGAGCTCCATATATATATACGGAAATATTACATCAAAGAGAGGATAAACATATAATAAACATAGGGTGAAGAGAAATAGCAGAGTCTCACTTCTATGTATCTTATGAGCAAACCCAAACTATACCTTCCCGCATCCATCATATATAATAATACAATCCGTCACTTATGTGATCTGCTAGCCCTACTACTGAATTTATCTGTGTTTGTTTTTCCTCTCCTTCCCCGCTCACTCTGCCCGCACGCGCAACCAGAGGGGCAAAAGTTATACATAAATACTTTCTCCGTTTTTTTTAGATGGAGATACATAACCACCCCCCACTACACTTCACACTCTACCGATGGTCGTATCTGCTTCTCCGTCTCTTTTCGTTTTACAATATTTTACTGCTCTGTGCAATTGCTTATACCTTTTTCTAAAGAAAATTTAATCTGTGTGGGATAACCCCTATCAAGAACTATTGCAGGCTATGAGAACTTTTTTTAATGAGTTCAATAATCATATATATATAAATATATAAATGGCATTGTTATAAATTTTCAATTATATATTGATATCCATTTACAGTCGAAGAATCTTCCAATAGAACAAAAAATGTTATCAGTGCAAGCCAAAATTCACACCTTAACAGATAACACCCCGGCTAATAAGCGATTTGATTTTTGGTGTACCAAATTACAAATCCTAGCCGGTCAACAATCTCATCGTAATTATATCTATTTCACCAATTACGCATCATCACCTTGGCTAGATCAACCTCAAATTTTATCACCAACGATTTATCAGCTTAACACCAAAAATTTCACCATTTCATTCAATCTGGTCACACGGTGAGACTGATTTTTCCAATGATGACCATGATATAATCGATGCAACTGATTTTTCTAATGATGATGACCTTGATATAATCGATGATCAAATTTCGCCGTTCACGAAACAATCACTAGCTCTGCTAAGTGACACCATGTACATGTATATCCATGGTAAATTCATCTCACGAGTTATTGACGAATGGGGTAGATGTGGTACTGGTGGTGGTACTAGCGGTGGTACTAGCGGTGGTACTAGCGGTGGTAATGGTAATGCAGCTTCACAGGACCAACAATCTCACAATAATGATAACGGTACTTCTTGGATATCACCATTTTATATATTTTCAGGACAGCAGTTTCAATTTGGAGGATGGAGTTACACCGAGAGCACCACATTTCTGATCACGTATATCAGCGTGTGTGATTACGATATTGGCTTTGTGAAAAAAAACAGCAATGACTTAACGGGAGAAGAGAAAGAAAATGAGACACCACAAAATGAACTATTTGATGATGATGCTGATGTTTTCACCCAACACCGCCGTTGTCCATGGATGTATATGAAACAAGACACGTTTCAACATTTGTTACCTCAAAGCGTGCACTCTGACTCGATATTATCACCATCATCATCACCATGTGCTAGAGACGATGTATCGGCATTGATCAGAGATGATCTCCCACTCCCCAGATTTAACAGTTCGGTAACGTATATCTCTCGTGGAAATTACTATCTCGTATATGGAGGTATGGTGAAGTCGTGTGATTTACCAGAGAGATTTCTCAATTATAATCTGGAAAGTGCTGCAACTATTGCTAAATTGAAGAATGGAATTGAATTGAATGAATCAGATGATGAGATGATATTAGATTTAATCGCTACCAGAAAATTTATCTTTGAACAAAGTTTTTATCCATTGAATTATCTGTGGAGATATTTTATCGATGAGCAAAGATTGGACAACAATATGCCACCTGCATATGCCGATAGATATGATGATGATAATGACGATGATGAGTCATCAATACCAGTACCAACAACACTGCAAAACGACTTGAATAAACCATCAATTTTACCATGGCCTCAATGTTTACAATCAAATGGTGTTTATCACGAGAAGAGAAATGTTGTTTATTACATGTGTGATGAATTAAATTCTCAAATTTCTGCAATCGAGTCTGTATTGTATGAGTTTGATTGCAATAATAACAAGTTCACTAAATTATTGGATTTAGAACAAGATATACCTGAATTATTTCAAGAAGATAAAAATGAAACACCTATAGAAGTATCACGTCAAATGGTTTTGGATTCATATCACAACGATGATGATGATAAGAGTTGTTTGATTATTCACGTTTGTTCACCCAATTGGGCACGGTTTGTTGTATACCATATCAAATCACATATGCATTGTTTGATCAATATCTCGAATTGGCGATTACAAGCTTGGGCAGATTTGTACAGGACAAGGACATCTTTGCAATGACAAATGACATTATGTAACGGTGACGATGATGATGACACGGAAATGTCAAAGTTGTTGTTATTACCGATGCAGAATGATACGGAATGGTATCTGATGTATGAAGAGCGTGTTATCAAAAATGGTGGTATCACAAAGTCATCATCATTAAGGAAGGGTGATAATAATAAAGGGCAGAAAATTGCACTGTTTTTTTGATTGGGGTGCGATGAGGCAGAAGCTTGATGAGCAATTTGCTTCTTCTTGAATTCTGTTGCAAACTTCTCCGGTGCGGAGATGTATTTGGAAAATATTTTTCGCCCCATAATAATAATAATAATAATAATAATACTTATAGTGGTGGGGCGCAAGAGGAAAAAAAGGAAGAAGAAGCCAAAAAAAGACAGAACAAAGCTGGGAGAAAGAGAGAGAAGGAGCGGGAAGAAGTAAGAACTAAGAGACTCTCATGTCTACTATAAATCAGATGGGATTGCTTATATGTATATATCTATCTATATATATTTGTGTGTTTGTATATCTATAATACCCCAAAAATGATCAAAAAAGAAGGAAGAAAAGCGATATCGGCGCGACAGTAAAAGAGGAGAAGAAGACTCAAAAGGAGGGGTGTTTTGTATGAAAACGGAGTCCGATATGTGGTTGCATAAATATTATTATTTAAATATAAATAGATAGAGATATCCTATATTGATCACAATACAAATCAGATACCAAAGAAGAAAGTCAACGATGATGGAGTTGTCAATAACCAATCTCATACAACAAGAGAAGAAGATCTTTGAAGACAAACAGTTGATTAAACCTTGGCTTCAAAGTAAACTCACCCTACGTGGTATCAATATAGTCATAGAACGTTCAGATGATTCCAAAATTGTCTTTAAATGCAAATGTAATAATACAACAACCAGTTCTCAACAACAACAACATAACCACAACAACAATAGCTATATCACCGAGTTACAACTGTACAAAGAATATCGCAAACTGCAACTCAAATCAACACCTCAAAGACAACAATCTCAACAAGATGTGGTACATCAAAGAAAAGTAATGAGAGATTTGAAAAAAAAATTCAATTGTCCTTTTAGAATAAGAGCTAATTATTCATATCGTTCCAAAAACTGGACTTTAGTCGTGGTGAATGAATCCCATAATCATCCTCTATTCCCACTCCTCAACTCATCATCCTCGTCGACTCCTTCATCGTCACCGTTATCATCTGAAATCAACTCACCACAACCTATTGGCTCCAGTACCAATAGCAACAACAATAATAACAACAATTACAACTACTCATCGAGGTTACCTTCATTGCCAGCCTCGTCACAGATCAAAAGAAGCAGTAGTCATAATAGATTGTCTTCACCGCAATCAAGTGCCTCCACCGGAATGATACTGATGATGACATCTTCTTCTTCTTCTTCTTCCTCGCTGTCCACAACATCGATGACTGCTACTGCTGCTGCTGCTACACCAGGCTCCACAATTTCGAATTCCTCATCATCTATGATGAGATCATCTCCAGTACAGAAGCAACAGTATTTGAAAAGTTTAAACGAGTTGCAATTGGAGTTCAATAACAATTTATTACGATTAAATTGTATGAGTAAAGAAGAAGAAATCAAATCTGTTTATATCAAATTGTTAAAAGTGATAGCCGAGCAAGGGCAAGAGTTGCAACAAGAGCAATTATTACAATTTAACAACAATTTCTCATCGTTGGTGAATTACAATTCTTTGTTAAAGCACAATCCCAATACCGGTGGTACACATAACGTGACTAACGTTATATCAACTACAAAAACCACAAGTAATGGCTCAAACAACAGCATGAAAACGGTACTCCCTTCAATAGAAGAGACCTTGAGGTATCGCCAGCATGAGACTCTCCAACAACATCAACATCAACAACAACCAACAACTACATTAGCGACCAGCGTTGTAGGCACTGCTGGTGGTGAAAATGCTTTTTTGAGTTTTTAGCAATGTCTACAGTATGGTTTCTCTGTATTTGTATGGAGTAATACATTGGTTTGGTTTGTGCTTGATTATGATTATGGCGAATGAATTTACAGTTTTGGTTCGATATGTGGGGAAAAGAATAAATGATAGAGAAAGATTGGTGACACGGAGCTTGAAATATGATGATAATTATAATAATTATAATAATAATAATAACAATAATGGAATAATAAGTATATATATATAGATGATCAACTTTTTTTTTTTTTTTTTTTGATTTTTCAAATCAACAACAGCGGGTTGTTGTTTTTGTGGTTTTGATGCTGTTGTATATGAGTGTGTTTGATACCTTCACTTTTATATACATCTATATATACAAGAAGAGACTGTCATTATACTATTTCGATATCGCATTGGCTTTGTATAAATCGATGAGAGAGAGAGAGAGAGAGACCTTAACACCAACTCGAATGGGGTGTTTATTTTTTTCGTAAGATTATTGAAAATATCAATCAATCTATCTAATTATACCAATTGCAAAAAATAAAGCAAAAGAAGAGAATGGCAACCTATCAAAGGTCAAAAGACCTCCTCTCATGTGAACAGGAACTCCTCTCCATCCTAAGCTTATCCAATTTACCTTCACTTCGATTGATCGCAGTGCGAAATTTGATAATCACCTTGTTTGATATTTTAAAATTGACCCCACACACCATTAACACCAACAACAACAGTAATGACAGAGATAACAACAACAACAACAACAACAACAACAATAACAGCAGCAATGACGAATTCACTAAGAACTTCAAAGATCATGCCGATTCGACACAGAAGACACATCAGTATCCAAGTCCCACACTTTCTTCAACTGATGTGCCTCGTGTATTAAGGAGGAGGAAGGAACAGAAGGATAATGATGGCATCAGCATCACTTATAGTGATACGAATGATGAAGACGATACCGGCATCAACAGTGGCAATACCAGCAATACTAGCGCTATCAACAACAACAACATTAACAACACGACACAGCGAAACACGACACAAGGAAGTACGATGACAACGACAACAACATCAAAGATGATGATGTTGGTGGATCGATTCGAGTATGATTCTTTCATCAAGCTGAGTTCGTTGGTGGAGTGTATGATGGAGTTAGTTATGGATTTGCAGCAGTCGGTAGGACATGGTGATGATGATGATGAAGAAGAAGAGGTAAATGTGGTTTATGATGGTGATAGAGACACAGATAGAGAAGAAGAAGAAGAAGAAGAAGAAGAAGGGAATTATGATGGTGATGGAGACACAGATAGAGAAAGTGATAATGATATGATTTATGGTGGTGATTCAGATAAAAGTACAGAACTGTTACTCGATGAGGATTATCGTAGTCAGCTTTATTACAATGATTGACTGTGACAAGGACTTGATTTATAACAGGTGCATGATATGACATGTATTATCACAGTTCTGCAAATGAAAACTCGATGTGATGCTATCATGAAACTAACTATCACAACTCCTCAAAATAGAGTGATTTTTACAAACCACAACTCGATAAAAGTCGTTCGAGCCCAAGTTGTTTGACCCAGGAGGGACCACCACCTAAATGTGCTGAAACTGTATGTATGTATATATTCATCAGATCATGACCACATATACATTTATATCTACAAGAAAACAACGGCAGCAATGGAGTAATTACAATTGTAAAATAACTCACTCCAATGTAACCTTAGCACCCAAGGCCTCTAACGTGGACTTGATCTTTTCACCATCCTCCTTGGTTACATTTTCCTTCAACACTTTTGGTGCACTTTCAACAAATTTTTTACTCTCAACCAACGACAATCCCAATAATGACTTTACTTCCTTGATGATCTTAGGCTTTGACTTGGCGTCGAAGGATTCCAATTTCAAATTAAATATCGTCTTTTCTTCAACGGCAGCGGCACCGCCATTTTCTTCCTCTGCAGCGGCATCCAGTGGTGATGCACCACCTGAAGGTGCAACACCTGCACCACCAGTTGGGAATGAAATGTCTGGAATGTTCAACGTCGTCTTCAATTCACTGATCAATGAAGATGTCTCCAATAAGGTCAACTTGGAAATCTGATCAACTATAGCAGTGATCTTTGGATCTATAATATTATTACTACTCTCTACAGTAGTGGTGGTGGAGTTGAAACGAACCATGGTACATCTTCTTGGAACAATGACCGCAGTAGCAGCAGTAGCAGAGACCGTGGATCCTCTAGTGGCGGCTCTGGTGAGAGATTGACGAATCGATATCATATTCTGGTGGTTATTATTGTGTCTTTTTTTTAATGTATATACGTATATCAATCTCTCTGTCTCTCTCTTTCTTATTCTATTCGTTGAAAAAAAATTGAGTTAAAATTTTTTTGGTGTTTAATATTTGAAGAACGCCCCAGTTTGCTATCAATGTTTGGTCATTTGTGTTTAATATGCACGTCTCTTGTATATCAACCTTTAAATAACATTTCATTATTAGTCAACAATTCACCATTGAGAATTATCTATCACTGATTTAAAATTGTAAGGGTGTCTAATTATATCATTGGTGATGATCAATGCACCATTCAATAGAGACAAGAAACTTCAAAATAGATGGCCCCAAAAAAAAGAAAATCAATAAGTTATGAAATGTGTTCCATCATAAAAATGGTTTTGCTGGACACACAGGGATATAATTGATCTCATCATCAACTAGTTACAAAACCAAAAACAATATTGCACATCTGAATTCAAATCTCATCATGCAAAAAAAAAAAAATTCCAATTTATCTATTGGACCCGGAGACAAGTAAGTAGATACAAAGAATAATGGGAAAATATATGATAATGAAAATGTTCGATACATTATGGGGCAGAAACGTCTTTCTTTATAATGTGGACCAAATTCTCTCTACTAAATTATTATTTGGGAGGTTATGAGCACTTGCTGAAAAGATATAAGTAGTTATTACTAATCTTTAACAATAATTTATTCTTTCTTTTCATATGGATGATGATGGAGAAAATCAACTGCAGGTTATGAAAAGACTGATGTCAAATCAAATCTTCAGATCGATAATAAAAACCATATTACTCCTATTCTTTATCGAAGTTGATACAGTTTGTTTCACAACAATAATATGGTTATGTTAACATTGTAATTTGGTTGTATGTGAATCATGCAAAAAATTAAATTGTTCTTATTGTTACAACAAATATCTGTTTAAATGATAAATGCTCCTAACCATAATTTTAGTAAATTTATATTGGCGTCTTCAGGTTGTTGATACTATGATTACAACCGTCTTCTACAGTGGCTATAATATGACTGATGAAATTTCAGCAGCTTTTGATTTCCTTGTCTCTTGAGCAATAATCGATCCATACACGTATTTTTTTTACCTTCCCGTGGTTACAAGTGTTCAACTTTTTCAAAAGTCCTTTTTTCCTGATACTTGGAAAGAACAAATCCAATATTACGTCTCTATTAACCATTATGGATCAATCATATTTTGATAGTCTATATCATGTTGACTGATCAGACTTAGAAAAGAATATGATTCAAACTCACAATTTTGATGGCAGATTTCGCCACACTTACACTACTTATTTATTTTCTCGTTTTCTTTTCTTCACATCACACATTTGAATCAAGTGGGAAAAGTTTCCAATTGGGCGATGAATGAATTTACATTCATCAAAACTCTTAGTGTTTTTTAAAAGTTTACAATGATTTGTAACCTCTCTACTCTATTCAAAGAGAAGTAAATAAGTAATTTTTCTATAACCATATATACTCGAACAATGTCAATTAAATAAATCGAAGAAACTAAACTAATAAAAATCAATTGATAAAACAAATGCCTTCTTTCCAAAAGAGAATCAAATGGTTTGAACACTGCCATTTTTCAAGAAAGATGAGATATATACTGGAACGCATACGTTATATCATCGAAATCCAGTTCATTTCTCAACAACAAATCTTCATTAGAACCCAACTCATCCGGATGGATATGATTCCAAGATTGGGCATCTCCATACAACATTGTCTTTGTCTTTGCCAATTGTTTTCTAGTCATTGGATCACATTTGGTACAATTGAACGAATCATGGGTATCACAAATGGTATTATCCTTAAATTCAAACAATTTCTTCATCTCATCTCTACTGAAAGTTCTTTCAACATCTTCATTATTATCAACAACGCATGATGATAATTGTAATTTAGCACTCTGTCTTTGGAAAATCTTTTCATCAATGGTACCAGTAGCGATAAATCTATAGATAAAACAATTCTTGAGTTGTCCATCACGCCATACACGCAGCAAGGCTTGTTGATCAGAGGCTGGATTCCAATCTGGGTCCAAGAGAATCAATCTATTGCCACCAATCAAATTGATACCACATCCACCTGCTTTAGAACTCAACAAAAAGATAAATTCTGATCCCTCTGGGTCATTAAATCTATCCACTAATTTTTGTCTCTTGTTGATGTTCATAGTACCATCCAATCTCAACGAGCCAAATCTATTGAACCGACACAATTTTTCAACCAAATCCAAAGTTTGTGTATAATTAGAGATGATAACAATCTTATCATCAGTTTCATTATGCAACTTGTGTAAAAATCTTTCCAAGATTTTAAATTTCCCACTAAACCAAGTCTGTACTTCTCTATTTCTACCACTACTACCACCGGACATGTCATAATCATCGGGGATGATATCTTCAGAGCCTTCAATCAGTTCAGGCAATGCCAACAAATTTGGATGATTTACCAATTTTTTCAACATGGTAATCATTTTCAAAGGTTGAGAACCGGTACCTTTCAACAATGTCTTGATCTCTGGTGATGTAATGACATGTTTGTACAATTGAGATTGGAAATCACTCAATTTGGTAAAGATGACATATTCATATTTGACTGGCAAATACTTGGACAAGATATCATTTGTTCTTCTGATGATGAAATTGGAAACAAATGAAGTCAATTCTTGTAATTTTAAATCACCTTTAGCACGTTCCTTGTCAGTGGCAGAGAAATCTCTACCTCTTAAAATATCAATTTCAAAATTTTTACGAAATTCCAGTCTTGTACCCAATAATCCAGGGTTGGCAAAGCTTAATAACGAGAAATATTCGGTCAAATCATTTTGTATAGGGGTACCACTTAATATGACTCTTCTCTTACAATTCAAAGCAGTTAAAGCGGTAAATGTCAATGAATCACCATTTTTCAAACGATGACCTTCATCGGCCAATATCAATCCAATCTCCGAATTTTTCAACTTGTCTACATTTCTTCTCAAAGTTTCATAACTAATCACCAACACTGGTCTGACAATGTTTCTACCTGTCAGCAAAGCCCATTGTTGAATCAGGGTACCAACGGCATCCGACTTGACAGATTTCCCATCGATCAGTAACGGTGTCAATTTACCTTTACCCAACCATTTGTCGAATTCGTTGGCCCAATTTCTCACCAATGATGATGGACAAACAACAATCAGTTTCTCAATGGTTTTACAACCACGTGGACTCTGTTTGAGTAATGTCCACATGAGTGCGATACATTGTAATGTTTTACCAAGCCCCATCTCGTCGGCCATGATACAACCTTTGGCTCTTGGATCTACTAAACCTGCTGTACATCGGTACAAAAACTTGACACCCGAGATTTGATGAGGTCTAAGGATCTTCAGTAATTTTGGATCGATCACCACTGGCACGTTGGAGAACTCTAGGTCCTGTTGTTGTTGTTGTGACAGACCCGTTTTGGTATCGATACCCAAGATATCAGATAAGGATTTATGAGAATTGCAAAGGTATGCTGTCTTATCACCAATCTTGATAACCGATTGCAACTCACGTTCTTTCTGTTTCAGTTCTTCTTCAATACGTTTCAACTCACGGTTTTTTTGTAATTCCTCCAATCTTTCTCTATCCTCGGGGATAACATCCACCGTCGGATCGTACAATACTATGGCATATTCACCCATGGGATCATGTAACGGTTTCGGAGTCAACACCGGTTTCCGCCTCATGCCCAACACCGGTGGCGGATTGGCATGCTCTAAACTAAACTTATTCTCCTCGGTAAGCTTAATGGGCACGGTGAATCTTCGCACCAATTTATCATTTTCCTTATTAATCGAATCCAAATGAGTACCTGAATACAAACTACCTTTTTTCTTAGTCAATATCACTTCACCGTTCATATCAACTTGTAAGTCCTGGACTTGCATAACGTTATCATCCAATTCCATCAATGCATATGATTGTGGAGCTCTCATTCTAGCACCACGTACGGTACGACCATGTACATCTGTAGTGGCACGTCTCAGTATGGGTATCTTAAACGGTTTCATCAACACTGAAGTCGGATCAGCAATGGTTCTGGGTCTCTTGGCCAAGGGAAGCCCAGCACCGGTACCTAGGTCGCTATACGGACGATCAGGTAATCTTCTACCCATAGTCTCTATCTACTTTGGTCTTTGATTTGTGAGTTTGATCTGTGATGGCGTTAACTTGTTTCTTACATTAAAAAAAAATGTAAACAATAAATTCGCGTGAGTTTTTGTTCAATACACGACTATTGACATATTGAGATATGAGATATCCTTATCATTTGGATGAGTTATGTGTTACTACTATCTGTTAAACATAGATATTTATATATATATTTATGAACAAGTGTGTTACTACTATTTGTCAAATATATATATACAAGAGAAGCAATTTGATGATGGGTATATATGATTTTATAATAACATAGAGACCAACCCACGCTATCTCTTCCTGTAGACCGGTCCCATTCTGCCCACTTTTTCTCCTCCGCAACTGAGCGCACAAAGATAAATAGCTGAGCCTATGGCAATTCAGAGATATCAAATCACATTAATCATTAGCGTATAGTGATATTGATTGATAATAGATGTCTGGTCTCAAGACCCCACCCCCAGATCAATTGCAACAGGACCCATCCATCCCAATCAACCCCATCATTGTTGTTGGAGGAGGGTTGAGTGGGCTTTCCGCCATTCATCAGATCATCATCAATGGAGGAAATTGTATCTTGATTGACAAGCAGAAATTCATCGGTGGTAACTCGACCAAGGCTACATCAGGTATCAATGGTGCATACACAACGACACAGCAAAAGTTGGGGATCAAGGATTCAATTGAATCATTCAAAGAAGATACTATCAAATCCGCTAAGCAATTGGCCAATAAAGAGTTGATCGATGTCTTAGTGGACAAGTCAGCACCTGCTATTGATTGGTTGACCGATATTTTCCAACTAGATCTCTCCGTGGTGAGCAGATTAGGTGGTCATTCGAATCCAAGAACTCATAGAGGTCATGATAAGAAATTTCCTGGAATGGCAATCACTTATGCATTGATGGAAAAATTTGATGAACTTTGTCAAGCTCATCCTGAAAATTATAAATTGTTATTGAATTCAAAATTGGTGGAATTGATCAAAAGTGATGATGATAGCGGCAACAATAAAGTTATCGGTTGCATCTATCAAGATACAACAACGGGAGAATATGCTAAAGTGTATGGTCCAGTAATCATGGCGACAGGTGGTTACGCTGCCGATTTCGAGAGTGCCGATTCTTTGATCAAGAAATACAGACCCGATATCGTGGATTTACCTTCATCAAATGGAACCCATGCAACAGGTGATGGACAAAAATTGATCATTCGTGATGGAGGTGTTGGTGTAGATATGGATAAGATTCAAGTACATCCAACTGGATTATTACCATTTGATCAAAAAATACTCAAGCCCGGTAAAGATAAATTTTTGTTCTTGGGTGCAGAGCTGTTGAGAGGTGAAGGTGGAATCATGTTGAACAGTAAAGGTGAGAGATTCTGTGATGAGTTAGGCACAAGAGATTACGTCAGCGGCAAAATGGTTGAGACAGAGAAGAAAACAGGTTCGAGTAAGATATTGTTGGTGTTGAACCGTAAATCTGAAAAAAAATTGGAGTTTCATTTGAAACATTACATTCAAAGAGGATTGATGAGGAAATTGACAACATCACAATTGTGTAAAGAAATTGGTTGTAAACGTGATTTCCTTAAAAAGCAAATTTCCACATATAACAAAGGTGCTCAATTGAAAAGAGATGCATTTGGCAAAAAGTTTTTCCCAACAACGCCTTTCCCTATTGAAAAAGAGAATGGTGACGATGAGTATTTTTATGTCTCTTATATCACTAGAATTGTGCATTTCACCATGGGCGGGGTCAAGATTAACAAGGATACCCAGGTGGTTGCTGCGTCATCGTCACTGAGAAACGATGTCATTGATGGATTGTACGCCTGTGGAGAGTTGGCAGGTGGAGTCCATGGTGAGAACAGATTAGGTGGATCATCGTTGTTGCTGTGTGTAGTGTTTGGCAGGGTTGCCGGTGATGCAGCTAGCAACTATCTCTTTCACAAGTTGGCAAATTCGACTCCTACCTCTAGTACAGCTGTTGAACGGTTGAATCAGATCAGTTTACATTTGGATCCATCAAAACCGGGGAAATTTGTTGTTGAGTGGTCTGCGGATAGTTCGAATCCTTCTCAACAAGCTTCATCTTCAATTAAATCCCAGTCACAACTGGAGCAGAAACTGCAGCAACCAACACAACAACAGAAGAAGGGGAATACGCAAAAAGAAGAAGAGGCTAAGCCTTTTAGTATTCCAACGAGGGAGTTCACCACTCTGGAAGTGGCTAAACATAACACGGCTCAAGATTGTTGGGTTATTGTCAAGAATATTGTATTGAACGTGACCGATTTCTTGTCGAGTCATCCTGGAGGTGAACAATCGATTATTAATTTTGCAGGAAAAGATCTGACAGAAGTGTTTGAGATGTTGCATGACGATAAAGTTATCCCAAAATATGCCAGTTATACTGTGCTCGGAAGAATAAAAGGTTCAAATCCAAAATTGGATTTATGACGGCAAAAGATACATACATACAAAACTGAGGATATTTTCAAAGATCGAGCCCAAAACTAGTTACTTGATGATACTCTATAATGTATATTTTCTTGAAGGATGAACAATTTTCTTGAAACCCAACTTTAGCCATAAGTTCTGTATAAGCACATAACTTCAAAAAGAATCTATTGCTTTTGAAAACATCTGAATACCTTCTGCATTTTGTTATGAATCGGAAATTCTCTGAATGCTTTCGAGATCAATACCTCCTACTCTTGGTACTTCGAGAACCATTTCGAAAATTGTTTGGTGGATGTCATCTCCGTATTGAGCCATCATATATTTGATTATTGGGGCTGAACTCAACATGACTCACTCGTTGTGAGACAATAAGGATAACATGACACGTTATCGTCTGATTTACTAATGAACTCAGATCCTCTTCCTTTTCGATTTCTTTACTTTCTTCTCTATTTTCAAGTATAATTCTTCCATAATTAAGAGCTCACTTCACACTGTAAATTTTGAATTCAAATTTTGTGATTTTCTGGGTGCTTCTCAAAAACACAATATTCTTTATCATCCAGCGATTTTACGTAGGATCTGCAGTTTTCAAGACTCTCTCTAAAAAAAAATAAGCTTGCCAGATAACTACGCTGCACTGCTGGGAACCAGGTTTATTTCATAATTGTGAAAAGAGGTGCCATGACTTTCTTAAAAGTGTATGGGATTCGAGAGACTCATGCAGCACACATGAGGCAATTTCATCTAGTATATTTTATTCCATGGGTATATCTGTGTAGAGAGCCTAGGTTTAATTATGAGTATTCATTTGTATGAACCATTGATGTCACGGTGTGATACCGAGTGCTATATATCTACTTCCAAAGTAAAAATCTAGGTACAATATTTAAGCAAGATCCCATTCATGGGATCCACTCTGTTTCAATCAGCCAACGTGTGTAGAGTACATATTTGAATGCAAAGCTCACTTCAAAATTTTGGCGCCGATGGGATGCGCTACTTCTTTGCATGCTCCGCTTTTTTTCAAAAGACAAATGCCACAAAAACACACAAAAAAAAAAGCAAAAAACATTAACCGCCAATGGACGTTTCCTCTCACAAAGTATTACAAAGTATACAAGAGATTTGTTAAATACCACCTCTTATTGGTGTCTATCAAAAGCGAATTGTCACTTTGGGACTACTGGGGTATTCAAAATGACGATTATTTATAAGGAGAAATCTACTTAGACAAAATACATGAAGGTTCAACTTTGTGGCAAGTAGTCAAAAACTTAATCAAAGTTTCACGCGTGTGCTTTTTTTGCATGTGCGATTTTCAAGTTGAACCACAAAATCAAAATATAAAAAAACAGTTCTATTGAAAACAATATAAAAGGAAGGATTCCCATTTTTTTTTTTAATTATATTTCCATCACTTTTTTTAGTTAATTTGAGTTCTCAGAGTTCAACGTGTGACTGCGAGATTACCCCAATGTGTGATTATTTCATTATGTGATTACTTCAATGTATGATTATTTCAATGTATGATTACTTCAATGTGTGATTATTTCAATAGGAGATTATTTCAATGTGTGATTACTTCGATATATGATTATTTCAATATGTGATTATTTCAATGTATGATTATTTTCATCCCATTTTTACACTTTGTTCATTCAATCGCCAGACACCAACAACGACCGACAACCAATCAGCAACAATCCTACAACAATCGAAATCAGCCGATCCGGCTCATGTTGCCCATTTTTCAAAGCCTGCAACATCCTCGAAATCAACTTGTTCGCCTCCCAACCCAGCTCTTCAGCTCAGCAAATACAATGTCATCATTCTTTGGATTAATATGAGACATGAATACCATAACATCTTTCACTTTTGCGCCAATTGAGGGACAAAATCACATCCATCTCACTTTTTTCCAAGTAACCTTCAAGTCAAACCCACTGCTTGTGTTGTGATATAGCTCCCATTTAAATGCCAATTCTCAGCACACGTAAACTAGACCACAACTGATGAAACTCGTGGTGAGAAAGGCTCCTATTGTGGACAAGGTTTCAAGCATGGTAACACCGGAGGGGGAAAACTAGCATCGATCAAGAACGAATGGATGGTGAGCGCCGCAATAGCTGAACC
>JAKTVN010000053.1:0-36118 GCA_030557235.1 Nakazawaea populi | reverse complement strand
TTTTGATGAGGTTGGTATTACTTTGGAAGAGAAAGTTGTCATTTATGAAGACAATCAGGGAGCAATCTTATTGGCTAATCATCCAACATATCACAAACGTATTAAACATATATTATTGAGAGAGCACTTTATCAGACAATGTGTTGCTAGAGGTCTTATCGAAGTTAATCATTTAGGAACTAAAGAAATGGTTGCAGACATATTTACAAAGGCTTTGGATCCTAAAACATTCAGGAAGATTAGAGGCTTAGGAGGTATTACATGCTAAGAAGAAAGGATCATTTAGATCAAGAGAGGGTGTTGAGATTAGTAATCACTGAAGTTCTAGAAAATTCTTTGTGGCTGTGGGCCGGTTGTGTGCGGGCAGTGCGCATGACCAGAGGTCACGAAAAGGTATTTTTAGTAATCCGGGAATTTCGGAGGTACGGATAAACGGATGAAATGGTGTGACTGATTACTAATCAAAGGATGATCTGAATGTTATATAAGGACAATGAAGGTCCCAAGTTTGTAAAGATATTTTGAAAAGAAAAATAAGTAAGAAATATAGTATATAAAAGATATAAGGGAAACAACAGATGAGCACTGAAAATAATTTTTCGTGACCTCTCTAGTCTTGCGCACTTCGCCTGCAAGCCAGCCCACACTCACAAAGAATTCTCTAGAGCCTTTTAACACTTTCGGTGATTACCAACTTCAATATCATCAATCAGCTGTAGGGGAACAACTTTGAATGAAGATTTCTCATGTATGTACAGGAGATATGCAATGGTGCAGGGATATATGGTGAATTTTTTGGGTTGAATTTTTAGCCCAGTGATTTTTCTCATATCTGACAAAATGTGAGATAATCGTCCTTTGTTCAAGGAAATCTTTTACAAAAATGACTGCATCATCCAGGTATAATAAGAAATATTTATGCCTGAGGTGATTCATTGTGATTCATGAAAGGTTTCCTCCCACTACATTATCACTTCAATTAAAGGTGTAACCCCATTTTTTTTAATTGAGCCATTCTTTCACACACCCTAAAACTAAAGATGAGTTATCTGTGAGGGAAAAAAATGGCCCAGGTGGGGTTCGAACCCACGATCTTCTCGGTGTAAACGAAACGTGATGAACCACTACACTACAAGACCATTTTCAAGTGTTTGTTTAGTTTAAATTTTGATGTGACGTAATTAGCCCTGTTTCCCTTTTAGCTCTGTCTTAGCTCTTACTTGGAACAGTTCTACTGAATTCTTTAGCTCTTTATTAGCTCTTGTTTAATTCAAAATTCACTATGATATATTAATACTATATATCCTAACCTAATCGCGCCTAACCTTTAAATTCCAGGTTAGCTAATTTCAAGCGCTATTTATACTGAATTTCAGATTTCATTTAGCAATCATCGTTTCTCTCAAAACATTCTGTTTTCCCTTTGAACAGTGATTGCTAAAGACTTTCTATCTAGAGTCTTATCTGACTCACAGCCCTCGATTTCCTAATTGGAAGCGTTGATAAATATTGATCAGATATTCATCAAACACTCTCCGCTTCTTTAAACCCTTCTTCATGAAAGTTTTCTTTCTTTGACAACGTCTTGTCAATTCCTACTTGTGATATCACCTTTAACTATGGCTTCAAATGAAGTCCATCTTCTGTGCACCTATAACTATGGTTTCTTATGAACACCATCTTTTGTGTCGACATATAGTTGGTCTTTATTACCAAACTATCTACTTTGACTTCTTGACTTCTTGACTTCTATGAATTCTTCCTTCGAATTCTTTAAGTCCATTAGATATTTGTTATCTAATCTATCGTTTGAAATCTATTAGATCTTTGTGATCTAATCTATCGAGTCTATTAGATTGTTAAATCTTATCTTTCTTTTGATCAATTCCTTATTGATACTGGTCCATGACCTAAACAGAATATCCTCAACAATTTAATGTTACTTTGATTCCATTTCTTTAATCATCTTGACTTATGATTCTACTTTCTTTTGCTTTCTGTATCAAAGATTGTTTCAATGATTTTGGTACATACTTGTCAAAATCTTCTGACGTAAATTGGGTTGCCAATGTTGGATAACAATCCTGCCAATAAACGTCTAACGGTAGAAGTCAAACCTCGGTACCAAAAACACTGGGAAATATGGATCCACTGGGAGTCGAACCCAGGTTTTCTAGACGTGCTAACCGCCTACACTATAAGACCCTGTTACGGATCTAATGTGACCGGTTCTCCTAAATACGGCAAATCGTCACTGCTCAACACTAACATATTGTTCTCTTCGTCGAAACCTACAATCGTACAGATTTCTCCCTTTTTGGCTCTATATATATATAGCCTCTTTAGTCGTACGTGGAATCTCTTTTGTGTGACGACTTTTATCAATCTCGTACTTCTTTGACCATTTAACGTTGACATTCCTACTTTTAAGATTCTCAACCGGCATATCGACTTCATAAACATTCTCGTTTATCTTTTGAACAATCTTAAATGGTCAATAATATACCAGTTGCATTTTCTGGTATTTGCGATCGTTATGATGTGCTTCCCTATGCACTACACATCATCATAAATCTCAAAATTATCGACTTTCCTCCCCCTGTTAAAAGTCTTCTCCTGGGAGGATTGCGATTCAATAATTGCGTCTTGGTTACGCAACAATATCGCTTGCATCTTTTGAGTTTGTTCAAATGCCTCTTGTGACTCACAATTGATTGCCAATCCTTGAAATCCTGGTACTTGTGGATTTCTACCTAAGTCTGCATAAGATGGTATCATTCCTATGGATGATTGTAAGGAGTAGTTATAACCAAACTCAACCATTGGCAAATATAACAGCGATTCTTGTAATCTATCTGTGCAATACTTTCTTAAGGATGTAATGACAACTTTGTTTACTGAATCGCTCTGACCATCCGATTCGGGATGATTTGGCGTAGACATATTGAGTGTAATACCAAGCCTGCTATTTATGGTCCTCCAAAAGGCGCTTTGAAATCGAATGTCTCTATCCGATACAATGTCCTTAAGTAGACCATGATGCTTAATGACATTATCAATCAATTAACGTGCAGCTTCTTCACTTGTACACTCTTTCGTAGTTGGGATAAAATGTGCTCTTTTTGTTAACCTATCGACCACGGTAAGTGTTGAGATTAGTAATCACTGAGGTTCTAGAAAATTCTTTGTGGCTGTGGGCCGGCTGTGTGCGCGCAGTGCGCATGACCAGAGGTCACGAAAAAAGTATTTTTAGTACTCAGGAAATTTCGGAAGAACGGATAAACGAATGAAATGGTGTGACTGATTACTAATCAAAGGATGATCTGAATGATATAAAAGGACCATGAAGGTCCCAAGTCTGTAAAGATATTTTGATTGTTATAGAAGTAAGAAATATAGTATATAAAAGATATAAAGGAAACAACAGATTATACGATGAACACAAAAAGACAGTTAGTATTCAAGACAAAAGCTTGCCAATCAACCTTCGATATTGTGTAGCATCTGTCCTTTCTGATTCTTTAGATTCATCCAATCCTAAATTAGTTGGGATACATCTAGATTGCGGTTTAGCATCTTAGTCCCTGTCAACATCTGTGATATAGTCATGAACTAACTTTTATACCTTCATGTCCTGTATGATCTTTGAGCCCTGTTCAGATTAGTAATCACTGGAGGTACTATAATGTTCTAGGGAATTATTGGTGACTCTAGACTGGCTGTACGAGTAGTATTGTTCATGTCTAGAGGCCACAAAAAAGTAATTTCAGCAGCCAACAAAACATACTAGCAAATCTAGAAAATTTTGGAAGAACGGATAAACGGATGACATGCTGTGGCTAATTAATAATCAAAGGATGATCTGAATGAAGTAATCAAGGGATGAGAAAGTCTACAGAGAATGTCACTAGACAGAATAATCAGTATTCAGAATGAAGAAACTCCTTTTCGGAAAACTACCGAACCATATGTAAAGAAATTCCCTGTCACCGCTCGTCCATGCCGCACTTGATTCGTATCCACCAGGTAAATTGCTTTTCCAACTTCAACAACTTACCGAAGAGACGCTTCTTACTAGCACTGAACAGGACAGTATCAAACCACCAGACGGTCACAGTTTCAACACTGAAGACATCTTTCTGTTGAAAGACGTTAAGTGCTATAACTGTGGCCGTAATGGCCACATTTCTTCCAAATGTAAGGCACCCCGCAAACGTGCGGTACAACTGGTTCACTATGTTGAAGTTCCCCTACACTTAGATGTTGAACCAACTGACATTGATGAGGCTAGCTTCTATTCTCATGAGATGCCTATTTGCGAGGTTGATGGTCATTTACAGACTGGCGGAACTGAAGATACTGTTACAGATGGTACAGGTGCTTTAGGAGGTCTATCTAACGATGTTACTATACACATGCCAAATTTGGATTCCGTTTTTAATGCAGCTCCAAACGACCCGCCATCATTACTGGTCCCCCCCAGTTGCTGAATTTATTATTGACAGTGGTTCGACTTGTCATATCGTTACGGACCGCCAATTGCTCTCCGAATTTGTTCCAGAAGTCACCACCATTCGTGGTGTTGGTAACGAGATCCAAGAATCTCCCGGTTATGGTACATTAAAACTAGGAAAATTGATGTTGACCAAGGTTAAGTATTTACCCCAATGTCCGGTCAATTTGATCTCCCTTATCATCTTGTGCAGCCAACAACACACGGCCCTATTTAAGGTGGACGATCTCCATGTATTTGATAAACATGGTGCAGTTGTTCTTATTGGAAAACTTACTAAGGGACTTTGATTAACTACCATTGATGATTCTGCGTTTTCCATAATGTCTATTCATCGTGCTCATGGACATTGTGGTGCAGACCATTTAAAGGTGCTCACTGGTGAATCGATGCTGTCTATCAAAGGAGAATTAGCAAAATGTACGGTATGCTCTAGTTTAGTCCCAAAGGCCCCAGGTAAAGGGTTGCCCATTATTCATAGGCAACCGGGCGAGATGCTATCAGTGGATAACATCGGACCCTACCATGGCCTCTATCTGACCATTGTCACAGATTGATCCAGTGCTTTTAATGTCGCTAAGGTGATTTCCAGCAAAGCCAAATCCAGTAAAACTTTGATTACTCTTTTGAAAACTTTTGAGCGATTGCTCTCAAGCAATCATCACACCATTATCAAGGTCCGGTCCGATAATGAATTCTCAACAAAACAGGTAGAAGAATTCATGAATTCTACTGGAATCATCCATGACACCACTGCTCCCTATAGCAGTTACTGTCAGCTGAAAGGAGTAACGGCATACTTATCCGCCAAATGAAGTTACTCATGAGAGCGGGTAATGTTCCGTCTACGTACTGGAACTTTGCCCTTTATCACTCTGTGTTTCTCCATAATTACAGTGGGCAGGTTTCACCGTGGACGAAGTTGCGAGGAGTGGAGAAAACCCTTCCATCTTCTTTGGCGCCATTTGGTTGTAAAATATTTGCAATAGTTGGACTGGGCAATTTTTCAGACAAAATTGTCGATAGTCAATATGCTCTTTTTTTTAGGCATAATTATTGCATAAAGAATTGTCTGGCCCCCAACCCCATTTAATTCTCAAAGTTTTCACAAAACAAATTATATAGCTGTTTGAAAATGAGAAAAATATAGCAACAAATGGCAGGTGGATCTGAGGTAGTCATGGACTGATTTGATGGAGCTTCTGGGAAACGACCGTTTAGCCGAGATTACTACGCTGTACACGCTAATTCTCGGCAACAGATGTTATAATGCGACGAAAAAATCGTGTCTCACAATTTCCATCGCTCGAACATCAGCAGCCTCAATCTCGCAATATTTTCGGTGCCTGTCTGAGAAGCCATAAATCATCTCATTAGCTTGACATCGTTATGTCATCCTCATTGTCTGGCTTAGTTTTTTTTGGGCCATTGGTGAATTTAACAAAAACACGACCCAATATGTTATGAGTGGTACAAGGGGAGGAGACAGATTTGAAGAGTGAGCAAAAAAACTTAATTTCATAACCTGAGGTAATTCTGTATGCGACAAGTATATAGATAGAAGGAGATACATTAAAGAGCATTAGAATAGCGGTATTTATCGGTATCAAGAAAGTTAACTACTTCAATACCTGTTGGCAAAGTTGCTTAAAGAAGAATTTTACAAATGATGGCAGGTTCTAGAAAGGTAGGAAGTCCAATTTAGAATACAACTTTAAACGATAAAGAAGAAGGTCTTTTCACAATATTTGAAGAAAAGAAATGTGGCGAATTTATTAGAACATAAGACTATCAATATCAAAACAAATTATTTTATGAAGTTTTTTTATACTATCATGAGCAGTGAAAGAAATTTAGCGATACTTTCAGAGATTCAATATAAATAGAAACGTTTCAATCAGGTCCACATAGTTGTTTTATAGGCAATCAAGTAATGAAAGTGTTACTCTGGATATGTTAATTAGACATCAGCAACATATTTCAACTCACTACATTGCTGTTGAATGTATCAGGGATATTTTTCGCGGACGCTGTTGAATGTGGATCTTTAAAGAAGTTATAACAGCGTGAAACCTTTTCTATATTGATGGCATTGTTAAAATAATCAAATGAACTTGACTAAAACATCTCGAAATATACCATTAACATATAGCTTGATTCGTTATTAGCTGAGCTCAAACCGGAGCAAATGTATGTGTGATTATTATAGCTTCTAAGAAATCTACAATCTTTTAAGAATGGCCACGCAATCAAGCTTTATCAGAGATTACCTTGAATAGGTGGAGAATGGACGAAATATCTCTTAATGAGGAACAGTTGAAGCTGAGCTTAGCAAAAACCAAATCATTGATCGACTGGACATCATTAAAGAAAATTTTACTACTGAGTAGGCTGAAATGGAGTCACTGCCTGAGACAATGAAGCTCACCACATCCCCAGTTCTCTCAAAATGAAATGTTTTTGTACTCCAATCATCTCAAAACTCCGTTCGATGAATATAGGAATCAACTTTTGAGTGTGGTACCGTTACTTTCGTTAATGCAACAGAGTAAAGATTCATTTTTATCAAGAAATTATACGACTGGCTACCTGAAAACACAACATATATGAGGCTCAATCAATAGCTATAACAAAGGACAAACATAGAGTAATGAACGTAGCCCTCGCTGCAGTAGAGGTCAACTCAAAAGGTCACACAATGAATGTCAGTTCAAATTGTAATGGGAACAGAACGAGACACCGTCCTGAAGCAGTTCATATTTATTGAATGAAGGCCACCACAACTCAAAGATAGTGGGATGGATCTTAGATCCTAGACACAGCCGATTGGAGCCAAGACCTGAAAGTTTGGACATCATAAATGAAGCAGCACAGTGTAGAATCATGATGTGATTGGACACATTAAGAAATCAGCAAATTCAAAGTCAAATAATGGTTCCCAAATCTATCACCACTCATATTATTCTCTTTGAGGCTGCTTCCAGATCAATTGTATCTCTGACTGCGGCTAATCTCACTGCAAATTACTCACATCATTCTCTTTGTTGTTGCTTTTGGATCAACTTTATCTCAGATTCAAGCTTGTCACACTGTCTCTTAGTTTCCAACAATATGTTGATCGTCTGAACCAATTGGTCATGTCTTTCACAAACCTTCGCTGTTGGCATTGTAGGTTTCAGGGGTATCTCCAACTCATTCAATAAAGCATTGACCTTGGCTTGTACAACAGGTTTGAATGTCATAAGCCTCGAAGACCTTAAAGTAACTCCAGGCAAGAGTTTTTCTGTGTGATCTGAAAGGCCATATAACAGCTGTTCTTCCGCTGTAAGTTTCTTGGCAATCAAGCTCGCTGCTTGAGAAGGGGCCTTTTTGTGTTTTTGATCTGAAGGCAACAATCCGGCAACGGAAAGCCTCTTACTAGCTGCTTGATGTTGTTTCTGCAGATGAAGTTGATCTTTTGCTTGTGCCTCTGCGATCAACGCAGATGGAGTAGCGGCAGCGGGTGGTATTTGTGGTGGAACAGGAGTCTCCACTTTCCTCTTCTTGTTTTTGTCCGTCACCATCAATGCATTATAAAGTTGGGTCAACCCTTGAGAAGATTGATAGAGTTCAATTGATCCTGTGGATTGTGGAGCATCGAGTATCTTTAACAATGCTGCTCTTTCAGATAAAACTTTTTTAGCTGCTAACTCAAATTTTCTGGCTTCGATCACCAAACTCTCTTCTTCAGCTATTTCAGCAGGAGACCTCTTGAGTAATTTGGAAAGGTATTCTTTTCTATCAACTTCCTTTTGTTTGTCAAATGACTTCAATGAATTGATGATGGTGGCAGTTTTCTCATCGGGGATCTCGGTAGAAGCTACCAACAATTTTTGACATACTTTGTAAAATCTGTCCTTGAGATCTTCCATAGTTCTATCATCGAATTGATATCTGTCGAGTATCAATGCCCACCTCAAGTCATACTGATCACAAAGTTCAAATAAATATTTGGTCTCGTCATAAGACCAATCTTCATCCTCTAAATCTTTCTCTACAAACTCCTCCTCAGATTCGAATTTGGGTATCTCCAATCTGATATTGAACTTTTCAAAGGGATAAGGCACATCTTTGTACAAATCAGCCGATCCTTTTACCCAATGAAACAATTTCAAGTCGTCTGTTCTGGCATTATTCCCAAACTCAACCCAGTTCCATGGAGTAGTCTTACTATTAGAATTCAACCTTTGTTTAAACTTGGAGGTGCTATTATCACTTAGAAGCACAGCTGGTGTGTTGGGTCCAATCAAATTCAGAAGCTCACGGTTGATACCAGTGTCTGGAAAAGTTAGTAGTTGTATATGAATCAGAGCATACATTTTTGTTTGAAGATGAACTTGGTGTACATACACTTTGGCTTTTTCAGCTTTGGCAGAACAGCCTTTTTCAGATATTTGAAGTCCTGCGAGATGTTCAACACATCTAGTATATCTGAAGAAGATGCCATACTGGAGTCAGTCAGATGTTAACTGAAATGCTTGTGATGTTGTTTATAAGTAAGTGTCCTTTTTTTTTTTTTTTTTTTTCAGTTACGATTTATCCCATCTTTTAGTAGATGGCACACTATCATTTATATAGATGTAATCAAGTCCACTTGTATATCTCTCGAATCTACAAAAGCGACAGCCAACAAATGTAGGAAACATTTGATTTTCAATCTTAGAGATTTGGCAATCTGATTCGTATCGCTCAAAAAGAGTTGTTTTCTACTTTCTTCATGTTCTTATATTGAATCCACCATGAATTAAAAAAGCAACAGTTAGATAGTCGCTTATGGGGCAGGAACCATACAATTCAGCAAACGAACTCTGAGCATACAGTACTGTTACTGATTTATCAATCTTTCCTCTAATAGATTGCCTCCTTCTCTAGCACAATAACGAGCTGGACATCGAGTGCTGTACTCACTGCCTGGGAAAGAGTGGACAAAATTGCCAATCAAGAGGTGCCGTTAGTAACTAGCCAGCAATGGATACCAACGGGAATGCGCAGCACCAGCTGGAGAGAGCCATTCATTCCAAAACTAGTAGCTGTTGTTTGTGAAATTTGAATTATTTGATTTAGGGAAGTTGCAATTAAGAGAAAGATTGCAATCATCTCGAGCTATTTTTTTTCCTGTGTCTGATCATTAAAAATAATATAAATAACACTCGAATCGAGCAGTGCACTGGGAAATATGAACCAGTCTTCCAACAGTTTGAAAAGAACGAAAATAAGGCCCCCAAGAAAGATCTTGATGAATCTGGAGGTGGATTTTGACAAATCTTGGAGTGTATTGTCTTCGGCTATTTCACACATTCAGTCGAAGAACTCATCTAATCTATCATTCGAAGAGCTATACAGAACATCGTACAACTTGGTGTTAAGAAAGTTCGGGAAACTTTTATACAAGAATGTATCAGACGCAATCAGAACCAACTTATTGCATAGCGTTAGACAGACCATATTGTCGAGAGAAGATGATCAAGAGTTTTTAGTTGAAGTGAACAAACAGTGGCAAGACCATTTGTTGTCAATGAGGATGATAAGCGATGTTTTGATGTATCTTGATAGAGTTTATTCGAAAGAAAATCGCCTTCCCTTAATCTATGATGTTGGCTTGAATCTATTTTTGGATTGCATTATCAAGTTCAATGATAAGGAAATAGGAACAAAAGTCACCAATATAGTCATAAAAGAAATCAACAAGAATAGAGATACTGGTGTTCTCATTGACAAATTCCTAATCAAATCGATAATATACATGTTTGAAACATTGATTGGATCAGACAATGGAGAATCAGAAAGCTATTATACTGAGTTTTTTGAGCCAGCCTTCCTTGAGTCTTCCAAAGAGTTTTATAAGGCAATTTCTCAAGAGTATCTTTTATTACAGAATGGCTCTCTCTTCTTGACTAAAACCGACCAATTGATCAAGAACGAGGAGCAAAGAATTGTGTTGTATTTACCAGATGTAACACTTCCGAAATTGCTTGATATGATGAACAGTTTACTTATTGCAAGCAACATTGGTACTGTTCTCAGGTTTGAAAACGAAGGTTTGAAAGGATTCATTGCTGACGACAATTTGGCGATGTTACAGCTTTTATACAAGCTCATTTCAAGATATGATAATGAGCAAACAATTCTCAAGATTCTGTTAAAAGATGTTCTTCTCGCTAATGGGGAGGAGATGACGATGAAAACAAAAGAGGTTCTGACTACTAATGGCACTAAAATCACAACTGCCTCGACGGAGGAGATGAAAAAGAAGGTTTCCAATAAAGAAAGCCAGACACAATTGGCTACAAGGTGGATACAAAGCGTCCTTCAGCTCAGGGACAGATATGATTCAATTCTCAAGAATAGTTTTGAAGGAAATCATGGTTTACAAAGAACAATGGAGGACTCGTTGGCTGAGTTTTTGAATACAAATAACAAGGTTAGTGAGTACCTTTCTTTGTTCATTGATGATAACATTAAGAAATCATTTAAAAACAAAACAGAGGAGGAGTGTGAGGAGGTTTTTGACAAGTCCATTGTCATATTTAGGTACATCAAAGACAAGGACTTGTTTGAGAAGTATTACAAAAGTCATTTAGCAAAGAGATTATTGAACCTGAAAAATTCGTCAAATGATATTGAAAGGGTCATGATAAGTAAAATCAAGCAGGAAATTGGGCCATCTTTTACCTCAAATTTGGAGGGCATGTTTAGAGATATCAAAGTTTCAAAGGAGTTGATGAGCGAGTTCAAAACTAAGCAGTTGGATAGTGACGGTCTGACTGAGGAAGGTAGCAATTTCGTCGCGAAAAAACTTGACTTAGAGACAAACGTTTTGACCAGTACATCTTGGCCAATTCCTTTGAGCAAGGACTTGACTGTGAATTATCCCAGCGCCATGGAAAAGCTGAAACAAAAGTATGAAGAGTTTTATTTGTCCAAACACAATGCGAGAACATTGTCATGGGCACCAAACTTTGGTAGCGTTGATCTTCGTATGAGATTCAAAAAGAAATTGTACGAGATCAATATGTCAACTTACGCCGCTCTAATCATCATGCTCTTCGATGGAACCGAGACCGGTTTTCAACTTACATTTGAGCTGATCCAAGAGAGGACGAATATACCAAAAAATGACCTGGCTAGACAATTGCAATCATTGGCAGTGGCACCTCGTACGAGGTTATTGACAAAGACCCCAATGTCCAAAGAAGTCAAAGATGGAGATGTCTTCACTATCAATGAAAATTTCTCATCACCAACCACAAAGCTTAAGGTTTACACAGTGTCGTTGACCAACAAAGTGGAAGACGATTCCGAAAGGTCCAAGACAATGGAGTCTTTAGATAAATCCAGGAAACATGAAACAGATGCAGCTTTAGTGAGAATAATGAAGGCAAGAAAGATACTTAAGCACAACGAATTGTTGACTGAGACAATCAAGCAACTACAGCACAGGTTCAAGCCGTCTCCAAGTTTAATCAAACAAAGAATCGAGGCGTTGATAGAGCGTGAGTATTTGGAAAGAACTCCTGAAGATAGAACGGTGTACCACTATTTGGCTTAAAAAGCTTTGTATATGTAACTATGATGATAAAAATTTGGCATAATAAATTTATCCCGTAAAAGCGCCGTTGAAGGGATACTTCTCCTTGTTCAACGTAAAATGCCTGTAAAGGCTCACCTCCATTACAAATTCTTCGCATTCGATTGGTTCAGGCCCCAACAGCCTCCAAATTCGCCGATGACGGGATGGTTTTCTTTTTCCTAAGAAATAACGGACCGTAACTTACATCCCGTTTGCAATGAGTCATATTACTAGACAACATATGAAAAGATGGATCGAAATATCCCGTTTCTAATATTTATGAGGAATTGTATCATGAATCATTGGGGAAAAACCATTCCTCGCCTTTGTATATATACCAACCCAGAATTGCATTAAGTTTTTAGTTCCCCAAGTCAAATCCATTTTCAACCATAAATTAGATTGAGATGCCTGCTACAACTACGCCAGTTGCACCAAGGACTTTGTACGACAAGGTCTTTGATGCCCATGTCGTCCACAAAGATGAATCAGGCTCTTATTTATTATACATTGATCGTCACTTGGTTCATGAAGTTACATCACCTCAGGCTTTTGAGGGTTTGAGGAATGCTGGAAGAAAAGTAAGGAGAACAGACTGTACTTTAGCCACAGTCGACCACAATATTCCAACCGATTCAAGAGAGAACCTCAAGTCCTTGGATACATTTATCAAACAAGATGACTCTAGATTACAAGTTCAAACTTTAGAGCAGAACGTCAAAGACTTTGGAGTCACTTACTTCGGTATGAATGATTCCCGTCAGGGTATTGTTCATGTGGTTGGACCAGAGCAAGCTTTTACTTTACCAGGGACCACTGTTGTATGCGGTGATTCACACACTTCCACACATGGTGCCTTTGGTGCTTTAGCCTTTGGTATTGGTACCTCAGAGGTGGAACATGTCTTGGCAACACAAACTATTATCCAAGCAAAATCCAAAAACATGAGAATCAATGTTGTTGGTGACTTGAGACCAGGTATCACTTCGAAGGATTTGATCTTGCACATCATTGGTGTCACTGGTACTGCTGGTGGTACTGGAACAGTTCAAGAATATTGTGGTAAGGCCATTGAAAATTTGTCCATGGAGGCAAGAATGTCAATGTGTAATATGGCTATTGAAGGTGGTGCCAGAGCTGGTATGATTAGACCCGACGAAGTCACATTCAACTACTTGAAAGGCAGACCTTTAGCCCCAAAAGGAGCAGAATGGGATAAAGCAGTTGCATACTGGAAAACACTTTTCAGTGACGAAGATGCCAAATTCGATATCGATTTAACTATCAAAGCTGAGGATGTCGTTCCTACTATCACATGGGGTAACTCACCACAAGATGCACTTCCGATTACAGGAAAAGTTCCTGATCCTGCCAACGTGACTGATCCTGTCAAGAAATCAGGTATGGAAAGAGCCTTGAAATACCAAGGTTTGACACCAAATACTCCTCTTATGGAAATTTCAATCGACAAAGCATTTATCGGTTCTTGTACAAATTCTCGTATCGAAGATTTGAGAGAGGCTGCAAAAGTCGTCAAGGGCAAAAAGAAGGCTCCAAACGTCAAGAGAGTTTTGGTTGTTCCAGGGTCAGGATTAATCAAAATGAAAGCTGAAAAAGAAGGTCTCGACAAAATTTTCAAAGAGGCTGGATTTGAATGGAGAGAAGCTGGCTGTTCGATGTGTCTTGGTATGAACCCAGATATCTTAGACCCTGAAGAACGTTGTGCTTCTACTTCAAACAGAAACTTTGAAGGTAGACAAGGTGCACAGTCGAGAACCCATTTGATGTCTCCAGCAATGGCAGCAGCAGCTGCCATTGCAGGCCATTTCGTCGATATCAGAGAGATCAATTACGATAGAAGCGATATTGCCAAAGTTCCAATTGAACAACAACAGGAAGACAAAGCCTTACAAGATGCTGTCTACGAGCATGAAAAGGAGATTTTACCAAACGGAGAGTCAGCGGACGAGGTTCTTGCAGACAAAGTTTATGACGAACCAGCCGACGATCATATTATAACCGAGATTTCCACCTCAGATAAACCAGTACCAGCTGGAATGGAACCATTTTTAGTAGTAGAGGGTATCACTGCACCATTGGACAAGGCAAATGTTGATACTGATGCCATCATTCCTAAACAATTTTTAAAGACCATCAAAAGAACTGGTTTGAAAGTCGGTTTGTTTTATGAATTGAGGTTTGAAAAGGATGCTAGTGGAAAAGATGTTGAGACAGATTTCGTCTTGAACGTACCACCCTACAGAGATGCGGAGATTTTGTTGGTCACAGGTGATAATTTCGGTTGTGGCTCTTCTAGAGAACATGCCCCATGGGCCTTGAAAGATTTTGGTATTAGATCAATCATAGCACCATCATTCGGTGATATTTTCTACAACAATTCTTTCAAGAATGGCTTATTGCCAATTAGAATAGATCAAGAGATTATCAGAAATGTCTTGTATCCAATAGCCAAACGCGGAGAAAAATTGACTATCGACTTACCAAAGCAACAGATTCGTGGCCCAAACCAAGAGGTTTTGGTTGAACATTTTGAAGTTGAGGATTTCAGAAAACATAATTTGGTGAATGGTTTAGATGAAATAGGAATAACGATGCAAAAGGAAGAATACATCTCCAAGTACGAACTGGTAAGAAGAGACAAATTCTCATTTTTGGAAGGTGGCTCCAAATTGGTTAGACCAATAAAGGGTGCAAAGAAGAGTATTTATGGGAATGAGGCTCCAGAATGGTGATTATCTATGGAGAAGCCTTTTATATTTATTTATTATTTGTTAAATGCATCTAGCTTTTGCTGCTTACACCGTATTTCGATCATTATCACCAAACGCTAATTATATCCTTTGGTCATATAAAAAAGTAGGTCTATCATTTGTTTGCGGTGCTCCACAGGAGTTAACACCTCCTTTACTTATCTTCGATGATTAGCAGACCCAATCAATACGAATGAACCATCATGAGATGGAGAAGGAGGAAGTTTTAAATGAGTGATAAATGAAATGTGCAGTCATACACACTCTATTCAGCAGCACACTGTCGCTTATACATATTGAAACGGAGTTGCAGTATAAAATATCAAGATCAACGAAATTGATTATCTTCACCAAACTGTGAGAACATTCCCTTCCGATGGGAATGAAGCTGCTATCTCAGAATGTTTAAACTTTATCATCATACGCGTGATGATGTTTGACCATTGAATATTCCACTACAAGCGAAGCGCATACGACTATCAACATACGCTTTCAATTTCCCTATTGTCTAAAGATCTGATATCTTCAACGAAACTACTGCTCATGTATCACCAAATCAGAGTAATCTTCGTTGCTCTCAATGGCGAATCCGTTCTCATTGGCTAAATGTAACAAACATATGAAGCAAAAACTTGTTGAAAGATCATTTCTTTGTTCTAATGTATACTTCTTCCCCGCATCCCGAACCACGTCCTTAAATTTGAACGAAGGTGAGGCTTTCAGTGTGGCAGGGTCAGCTTTCTCGTCACCAAGATCTTGACACATATTTTCCTGAGCTTGTGATTTTACCACATTGAACGAATCCCATAGATTGTCTTTTAACAACTTCACATCAACTCTTTTCGCCACACGTGCAAAGTTGATATTGGGCTTGAGTCTTGTTAGTGAGGCAACTAACTGTGATCCATATCCGTTGTTCAGTACTGCATCTGGCTGATCATCAAACTCTTGGCCATCGAAACCCCAGTCATTATCGACCCCTTCACCAAAAGAGTCGTGAATTTCCTGAAGATCACCGTTGATTACATCTGCGAGCAGCTTATTTTGGAGGTGAACTTCATTCCTAGTTTTGTAGCGTTCATGGTTCTCCTCACTTTCAATTGAGCCACAAACCTCTGTTGCATCCTTCTTAGAATTAGATTTGCGACCAAATAGTACAGTGTTGATGAGTTTTGTTGGCTTCAAAAAGAGGTAAATGAAATTCTTTGTGGTGAACATTTGATCCTCAGGTAGTAAATTGTACGTCTCGCTTCTCCACCGAGCTTTAGGTATTGTGATACTTTTACCCTTCTTGAATAAGGAAACGTCTTCGAGCGCTTCCCTTTCTGCAACAAAATCAATAACTGAAGCATCCTTCGTTGTTTTTTTGTTTGAGTGCTCCAATCCTTTTTTGGGGTAGATTGATGAGGGTATTACGCCTTTATTATCGTGATCATTAGCCTTTTGTAACATCTGTCTCACATTTGTAACCTTCCAATGCTCTGGACCAGCCCACGATCTTTTAGAAAGATTGTCGAAGTAGTCCATGATGTTGTAATCCATTTCTCCAAGAAGGCTGGCTTCCAGGCTTTCTTCGATGAAATTCTCATTGAATAATTTCACCATTGTTATATTTGGCCCATCATCTTTGCTATTATCCTCAGCGTAAAACCGAGAAAAATCGAAGGAATTTCTGCCATTGGAAAAGGAGTCATTATTCATTATAGCTTGGGAAGTGAAGTCATCACCTCCACCTCCACCAAAACTTTCATCAAGCTTATCGTTTATTACTGGTGTAGTATTCATCTTTTGAAGCTGCTCCAATACCTCAGACGAGTTCCCTTCATTGGCAGCAACTTCCTTCAATGCAATCATTGATGGACATAAAGCCAATTTCTCGAATCCATCTTCTGGAATTATTAGTAGTCTTCGTATTGAATCCAAACCAATCTTCTTGGTATTTTGATGCCTCTCATGAATGAACTTATTGATATTTTCATAATTATTGGGGCTTTCCAGGCTGAACCCCGTGGAGCCAGCTGCATCAAACAACACTCGCAATGACCCGTCCACATGTAGCATGTTCATTAATAAGCTTTTGGCACCACCTTCATCGAAATCTGTTAAAGATTTTCGGAATAGAGGGTCCAATATCACTTCAGTATCGATCTTTTTGATCCTCAACTGCTTAAATGAGCTCACCACGCTTCCATTTGACTTTTTGCTCTTCCGCAGCAGCAACTCATGCTCCCTAGAGACTGCATCTCCATCAACATCTTCATCGTCACCGACATCTTCAGCTTCTTCCTCGTCATCTTTTCCTGTGACTAACCCACTTAGCAACCTACCAGTTTCAGTTGCAGCAGAATCTATTCTAGATGTATAAATCTTGACACAACCATCAAGCGTTGCAGATGCCTTTTGAAAGTTGATACCATCACCTTCTCGTAGCACAGATAAATCGTGGAAGTAGTCAATTAATGCCACATCCCAACTATTTGACGCGTTGATTTTCTGCATATATGTTAGTACCATTAGTAGAAGAAATCTCAATTGAATAGCATTGCACTCACATTATCAGTGGCTAATTTGATCCAACTTTCGAAGTTGGCCTGAGTGAACACCGTCGAGGATGAATTCAGGGCAACCGTACTCATTCTCTCCCTCCAGTTCACCAATTCGTTAAATTTTGTTTGTTTGAATGAACATGCACTTAAGCATTGATGAGAAATTTGAGATCTAAGCCAAAGCAAAAAACAGCAAGCTAAGGTTGACTAAAACGAGAGATCTTAGTAGCTCAGAGATAGTGCTGTAGGTCACCAAACAATATTGTTGATGTCGTTTCTTGCTTTAATATTTGTTATAATCAGATCGATCTGAGAGAAAAAAAAAAAAGAGTAAACAAAGCGGAATCAATTAGATGAGCTCAGTTAAAAATTTAATGCTAATGATATTAGACACGAGTATGTCAATTTTAAACAAAAAAAATATGACAAGAATACAAATATGAAAAATGACGCGTATACAATAAATGATCAAGATGAAAAGCTTCTCTAGCAGCGGAAAAAGATAATAACATTTGACTTTTGAATTTTTTTTTTTTCATTTTCTAATTTCTACCTTCACCTCAAAATCCAAACGGATTATCAGAGGTAGCATTTGCCAAATTAGCTCTTCCAGTTTTTTGTTGTTGAAGACCCCCACCATTACCAAAACCAAAACCTGTTGGTTGCGACTGTAAGGGCAGGTCCTGCTGTGGGAATCCTCCAAATTGCTGTTGTGGCTGTTGGCCGAATGATGTAAAAGGCTGTTGTTGTTGCTGAACTGGAGGTGGCGATATTGCGCTGTTCTGGAACATGTTGGTAAGATTGTTCATTCCAAATTGCTGTTGTGGTTGTTGTTGTTGTTGTTGTTGTTGTTGCATGTTAAAAAACGTTGGTTGCAGAGGTATTGGGTTCATCAAACCATTCTGTTGTTGACCAAATGTAGGTTGCATGTTGAGATTTGGTTGCGACTGTTGCGCTGGAGGTGATTGGTTAAAAGTAATTTGCATACTCAAAGCTGGCTGTTGTTGCTGTTGTTGTTGTTGCTGAGATGGTGGAAATGGATTATTGTTTGCAAAATTACCGGTTTGTTGTGGTAGCCCAAAGGCGTTTACACCACCACCTGTCTGTTGTGAATTGAAACTTGTGGCAGGCATGGCCAAATTTCCTCCAGTTTTCTGTACAAGCATCTGTCCAAAAGATGTTTGTGGGACAAAACCTCCAGTTTTCTGAATTGGCATTGTCGATTGACCAAAGGAAGTTGCTGGAAATGAGTTATTATTAAGATTCATAGCGGTTGGCTGGAGAGGCAATAAACCACCAGTCTTTTGTAATGGCATTGTCGATTGTCCAAAAGAGGTCGATGGCATTGACGTCATGTTATTGAAGTTCATACCAGTTGGCTGAAGGGGTAGCAAATTACCAGTCTTTTGTAACGGCATCGAAGCTTGCCCGAAGGACGTTGATGGCATTGAAACCATGTTAACGTTCTGTCCTGTTGGTTGAATTGGTAAGAGACCCCCAGTCTTTTGCAATGGCATCGTTGATTGCCCAAATGAGGTGGATGGCATCAGACTACCATTAAATCCTGTCTGTTGAAATGGCAATGCTCCACCAGTCTTTTGCAATGGCATCATCAATCCTCCAGTAGGTTGCATGACAAAGCCACCCGTCTTTTGCAATGGCATCATGACTCCCGTCAGTTGCAAAGGCATCAAACCTGTCGGTTGTGCGGTGATAAATCCACCAGTCATTTGAGTCGGAATGAAGTTACCAATTGGTACAAAACCAGTTGGTTGAGCAGTTATGAATCCACCTGTGAATTGAGTAGCCATAGTACCACTTGTCTTTTGCATAGTTAATCCATTACCTGTTTTGACAGGCTGTAAAGGAGGGGCAGATGGCTTCATTGCTACAGGCTGCAGCGTACTACCTCCAGTCCTGTTGGCATCAATTGGTTTTATGTTGATGAGATCCGAAATGGAACCATTGAACTGCTGAGTTGGGACAGATGGAGGTCTTGAAGGTGGTTGTTGAGCTAAGTTCAGCTGAGAACCGGTCTGGGCGGCAGGTTTTACAGCCCAAGCATCGTCCTCAAATTGACCATTACTATTGACATTATTGTTGTTGGCTGGAGTGGTTGCTTTTGAAGGACTCAATTTAGACCCATCAACCTTGTCAGCATAAGCAACCCTGTCGGTGCTCAAATTACCATTTGCGCCCTGGAATATGCCACTAGCTGCCGCAGTAGAAGTCTCGGCAGTAGCGTTGTGACGGTTGAATTTGTTATCCAAGAACTTCATGACACGCAAAATATCACCTTCTCTCAATCCAAGAGTTCTCAACAATGACGGAGTGATGTCTTCCAAAATATTTTCGTCCATTTGTTCTCTATCGAAATTCATCTGGTAACGCTGACAATTGTTGACATCCACACCACAGTTAAGGAAAAATTCAAACCAATCGTACAGTGGTCCTTTAGCAGGGGCACCTGTGCTCTGTCTCTTAACATCAGCAGCACCCGTCTGCTGTGGACGCATAGGCTGTGGAGGTGGAGCCTCTTCCTTAGGTTTGTAGTTTTCTAAGGACATTCCAGTAACCCTTTCAACATATTCTAAATCTTCACTCGATAATTTTGGTGCTGCAACAGCAATTTTGACACCATTAGTCTTGTGTAAATGAATTTTACCATCAACACAACCCAAAAACTCAGCCTCAACTTTGAATGAACCAGATCTATCGATCCAGGTACGCACTCTGTGAGGGTTTGGTTTCGACTTGTCTTCTTTAGTTGTCGATGAAGAGGATTGCCTCTTTTCACGCTTCTGTCTTTCTCTATCGTCATATTTACGAACCCTATCACGCTCCTCTCTATCACGAATCTCTCTTTCTTTATCTCTTCTAGCACGACGTCTTTCCTTTTGTTGCTCTTCCAAGTCTCTTTCACGTTGTGCATGCTCCGCTTTCAACTTTTCCTTTTCTCTCTCCTTCTTCTTTTTCTTGTTTGGATTGGCGACTCTCAGACTGACTTTGGAAAACAAATTTGATGACGATCCTTTTTTCAACGACCTATTTAGTTCGACATAGTTTGATGGAATGACACCTTGCTCTCCAGTATCAATATTTTCAACCATCCACCAATCTTTAGATTTCTTATCATTGATAATGTAAACTGTATCATTTTCTTTGACAGTCAATTCATCCTCTGTGGCAGCATCGAAATCAAAAATGATGGTACCAGTTTGACGACCTTTGGAAGTTGACGGAACAGAAGCGGCTTTAACTTCTTTTAAACCCTTCATCGAAACTGCACCTTTAATATCACCCAAGACTGATATGATGGCTTCGGCTGCGTCCCTTGTGCCAGCGTGTAATTCAACATTGGCATAAGGTTTTTCAAATTCAAGAAAAACATGCTTCTTTTCATGACTGAAGTTTACAAGATTTTGAACTTTCCATTGCCTTGGAGTAGCACCAGTTGATGCATCTGGTGATAAATATACTGTTCCATTACCTATACCCAATGTGTTTTTGATTTTTTTACCTTTGCTATCAATCTCTTGTACTGGCCAAGTGAAGAAATCGTCCTTGTTAAAATCGTCAGGATGAATATCAAAATCGCCGTCATTATCATCGTCTGATTGAGATCTGGATAATCCTGGCCTTGTTGGCATTCTTGGGCCATCTTCTTCATCACCACGAGATAATTTGGGAGCAGCAACAGAGCTTGAATGTGGTTCAAAACCACCATTCTCCTTTGATGGAAGCAGAGGAGGGTTTTCCCGTGCGGGTGGTGACTGATCTACTCTCTTTGGAGGTGGTAAGAAGCTTGCCAGATTCATTGTTGAGCCATAATTTGTTGGTGCCATGGGTGTTGGAGCCACAGCAGATGTTGGTGGGGCCATACCAATTGGGGCAGTCAAACCGGGAGCAGCAGAAGAAGACCCACTCAAATCGATATAGTTGGCTGGAACGAAACCAAATTGAGACTTATTTAATCCCACCAAAATCCAGTCATGGTCTGACGTATCGTAAACATCGAAAACGTTACCTTCTTTAAATGATAATTCTTCGTCAGTTTGTTTATCATAGTCGAACAAAGCAACAGCCGTACTTTTAACAGGTGCCACCTCGATGTAATTGGATGGCACTAATCCAACAGGTTCCTCTGCTTCAGAACCAACCACTCTCTTTTTCACTTTCCACCAATCATCAACATCTGATGTCTCCAATAAGTATAGTAGATCATTCTCAGTGAGAGCCAATTCCTCTTCAGTCTGAGCTTCATAATCGTAAATTGCCTTATAGATACCAATGAAAGTAGTCATTCTTATGAAGTGCAGTTAATCAGACAAGCTAGCTGTCTTGGACAAAATGAAAAGCAGTAGACAGACGGGGACAATGTCCATAAAACGAGCTCAATTCAACAAAAATGGTATTTAATTACCTCTATGCAAATGACAAAAAAATCTAGAGCAAGTTAGACGTTTCTGCGAATTCAATGTGATATATTTCGATAGCTTGCGATAACTAATATCTAGTTGAAGATATGTGTCCGCCCTTCTTGATCATTTTTGCCGGTTGTGTGTTGAACAAAAAAAAATTAAGGAAAAAAAAACATTGACTTCCCAATTTGGTAATATACTCGGTTTTGCACGGGGGGTATACTGATTCTGTATATAGATGGATAAAAAGGTTTTGCCAAAGTTGAAGAAATGGTTCAGTCATTGAAAGTACCTAGAGTACCTTTCTCTTTTTTGGTAAACATTTACCAAGGTAATAGTCCACTGAAAATTGAGTCCAACATTGGACCATGATCATATAGAAAGTGCAGCAAGAGATCTTTTTACAATAGGGGGTCAAGAGACGGCTGATAAAAAAGAATATCAACAATTCGGTAATCTAGCGATTAATGAAAGGCTGTAAAATTTAAGTGGAACAAACTCTTCAAATATAGATTGAAAACCAAAACAGAGAAACAATTGGTGTTCTTTATGAAGTGATTCAGAGAATATTGAAACTAGTAGATAGTTGTTGATTTGGCAAAGAAAAAATCAGGTTCCGATTAAGTCAAAGATGGGGACAATGATAGACCTCTAGCTGGTCAGAGGCTATGGTTTTATATGATGAAATCAAATGTGAAGCTCAGTTGGAGATTGCCGCTTCAATTATAAATGGTTTACTGTCTTCACCAGGGATGTGGTCAACAATCTGATGGTGATATATAGAAAGAAAAGTGTTAGAATTTTATCACCACAGATCCGTACGTCATCACTTCAAATACATGTTCAAGGACACTAGAATCAAAGATATGTAATAAGTGATAAAAGTAAAATGCTGAATTTTGTTCACTTGGAATCAAATTTTGCAATTCTGAATGCTATCAAACGTATGTAAGTTACTCACTTCATAATCAAAATTTTCTTCCACAGGAAAACGAGTCATACGATATAATGCCATAGTTATGTATAATACCCCACTTGAATACATAGATGTGCAAATCTCGCAGTTTGATTCCACAAGTGATGATTTACTGCCGGTTGTCAAACCAAATAAGCCAACGAGAGTAGAAAGCGATTAAAAAAGACCTCACAAAGTCTATAATCGACAAGATGTAGTTACTTTTTTTTTACGAATTGCCAAACGGTGTCAATGATATCACTCATCGCACTCCAAAGGACCTTGATACTGATGTTGAAAAATTAACCCGTTCAAGAACTTTGAAGATTTTCAATTTAAAATTACATCTCGTTCACTTAAGGTGAATGATGATGGTGAAAGAGATGACAAGGGTGCAAGAGGAAGGAAAAAAAATTGCGATCAAAAGCAATGGACGGTGTGCTTGTTTGAAAACGTTCGTCAAACACGAAAGACAAAAGAAGAAAAAAGTGCTAGCCTCAAGCAGCTTGCCTTAAGGAACGGAGTTCTTTATCAGACAATAAGATTTTGCAAAAAATGGAGCTTATTAAGTTTCTTTCTTTTTATAGAAAAGCCTCGATGTTAATAAGGTCTATTCAGTAACAACTGCTTCCCTGAATTTGGCGGTCCTTCTCTTTCCGTGCCACTGGCAAAGTTGCAAAGCCAGCATTGAACTCTTATAGCCACAAATATAAGTAGTGGGAGATGCTACAACTATATAGATGATGGGTTTACCCAAGTTTCGATCTTATTATCACTATAGATTGTTTGTGCAAGGCGTTCGTTCTTAGTTTCTGTTATATAAATATATTAAATAAGTGGAGAGTATTCGCCATACTCGGAATTAACTCCGGTGGTTCCGGATTAGGTTAACGAAAAAAAATTTAAATAAATAACTAAAATAAAGACGATCTAGATTGCAGAGTAAAACGGTGAGGAGGAGGGGGGGGGGGGGAAAGAGATCATCAAAGAAACGAGTACATAAGATTTTTTTTTTTTGGTCGTTGTCACATTGAGTATTTTTATTCATAAATTATTTGTTTTTCAGTTCTCTAAACTCTTTTATCCTTAATTGAGCTCTTTCATCCATTCTCAATTTCAAGTCTTTACGGAAACCCAAGAAAAACAGAATTTCGTAAAATACAAAAAATGGAGCCAACACTAAAGGTTGAAGCAAATTGTCCAATACCGCTGGAGCTCTATGTTCAAAGGCGCCATGACCAAAGAATTGAGCAATCCATGATAAGCAGTGGACAACTACTGCACGTTTGACGATGTAATCGGCAGGATAAATTTCGTACCAATTCTGGATGTAAATAGTAACGGCAATGATAAAAGCGGAATAGATGGGACCACCGACACGGTCCAAGACAACGTAAAAGATGGAATAACCAATCACCAGGATACCTCCCAAGTTGAGAATATGTTTGTAGATAAATGAAGAATATGGCTCTTGAATGAAATCAGGCAATTGAATATGGAATTGTATCGAAGAGACGCCGAGGATTGCAGTGAAAAAGATCATTGGGATGAACATCAAGTGGATGAAGACATTGACAAGGTTATAGTGATAGGCTCTGTAAAAGACCAATTGATCTTCTAAATCTAATGCACCCATATTTGATTTATCTCTCTCTCTTTGTTTTGTTTTGATTGTTCGTTTATCTCTTTGAATCGAATGAGTAATGGAAAGGTGTGTGGGTATTTATAAAAAAATAAATAAAAAAATGAAAACCAAATTCATTATTTTTTAAGGTTTAGGGAAGTAAAATCCCATCTGATGATTTCTTCTTCTCCTTCTTCTATTTCTAGTAATATTCTGCTCTACAAAAAAGTCGCTCCCTCCCCACATGTTTGATAAAATGACTATAAAACACCAATGATCACATTCATTTAAAACCTTTCACCCGCCAAGCTTTATTCTTTCTCTCTGTTTCTTCCTAACTATTTGATTGCTATCCATCAATTACCAGATTATAGAAACAAGTAGTTCATTATAAATCAAAATTCCATTTCAAGGTGATTTGTTTTATTTTTTATTATTTACAACAAAATAAAGATCACACAATTTGTGGTCTTCATGTGATCCTTTAAAAATATCATATTGACCGATAAGATGAACATCTACTCAGATAACAGCAACAATCTTTTCTTCAAAGATCTTATTCAATTCTTCATCACAACCTCTTTCCGTGTCTTAGATCCTCCGATTTGTGGTTTACTATTAGACATACACCTTTTTTTTCTTAGCCAATTCAATATTACTCATGGAGATTTACCCCTTGAAAATTTCATCACAATATTGATTCAAATCAATACTTCAACTGCAGGATGTTTCCATTTCAACCAAGAAATTCTTACTGACTCTTCGATTGATGCAACAAATGATATCAAAATCACTTGGGTGAACAAATTGGCCTTGTTGCTCTTACGCGAAGAGCAAAGTTTTAAGGGGGTTAAGGATTTCAGGACAACATCGAATAATAGTCATACTTTAAAAAAGTTGAGCAACATAGAAGAATTATTAGATACTTTGAATGATCCACAGTCTAATGACACAGACGTTTACGCATGCACTACAAGGTCGAGTCAATCACGCCAGCTCAATGAATTACTACAAAAGGAGAGTTCTCGATTAAAGTTAACTAGAGAGAAGCTGAAGATGTGTACAAGGAGAAATCCATTCTTTGAGATCTGCGAAGATCCTCAGCACATCCATGTTGCTCTCACTATGATATCCCCAAACAGTGGTGTTGAAATCAACGACAAAACTAAAATTGCAATGCTTTCATCTACAAACGAGTTGCAAAGAAAGATGGTACATGGATTCTTGCAATGTTTAGAAAACAAAATTCATTTCATTCCAAAAATTCAACCACAAACTGACTTGAAGCTTGGTGACTGCTCATATCTTGACACGTGCCACAAGATCAATACTTGCAGATACTTGCATTATCAACAATTGGATCCTCACTCAACTTCCAATAGGGACCTCGAGATACACAACCAATCAATCGAGTACAATAGAAGGATTTCAGATTTCACTTGGGGTGAACCAGTTGGTGACTGTACAAGAACTGTAAGTAAAATGATAGGGAACAGAATTCCCATGGGATTGCCATGTACTGACAAAATTACACAAAACCCCATCAAAGATGTTGCCTGCTCAATGGATCAATTATGATATAAGGAAACTCGATTTCAAAAAACTTGGCAAATTTGCAGCAGTTATTGCAGATCCACCATGGAATATCCATATGAATGTGAGTTGATGATAAACAGAATTAGCAACAATGGTTGATGTCCTTTTCTTTTACTGACCTTTTTCGAACACCAATTTTGTTTCTTGACAGTTACCATATGGTACATGTAACGACTCCGAATTACTTAATTTGCCCATTGAAGAGTTGCAAGATGAAGGAATATTACTTTTATGGGTCACTGGTAGATCAATTGAGATTGGCCGAGAAAGTTTTACCAAATGGGGGTATAGAATTGTTGATGAATTGATTTGGATCAAAACCAATCAGTTGATGAGAACAATATGCACAGGGCGAACTGGGCATTGGTTGAATCATTCGAAAGAGCATTTGCTAGTTGGGTATGTTTTATTATATTCATTTGAAACATGCCATTGCTAGTTTTTTACTAACTATCATACAGAATCAAGGGAGATCCCAAATGGGCCCACTCAGGTCTTGATACCGATGTGATTGTATCAGCGACACGAGAAACAAGTAGAAAACCAGATGAGGTGAGCAATCAAAGAAATTCTCCAACTCTATGTTCTTGACTTATACTAACCTCTTTTACTGTATGCAGGTTTACGGAATTGTTGAGCGTATAGTTGGCACCAAATCACGCAAATTGGAGATATTTGGCAGGGACCACAATACAAGACCAGGGTGGTTGAGTAAGTGAAATCATGTCTCATTCACAGGTTGTAAGCTTGTTTTATCATACTAACCTTTCATGTAAAGCAATTGGCAATCAATTGTCAGGTAACAACTTGATTGAACCCAGTTTGGTATCAAATTTTTCGTAATGATAGTGATGGGGGAAGAGAGGTAAGGAGAGGCGGTCGTGTGTATATTACCGTATCTGGATTAGCCAATTGAAATTGTTGCTTTTTTGTGTGTGGTTAAAAAAACAAAGGGTCGTTCTTCTTAACACCAAAACACTCTCGAGAAAATGAATGAAAATGGAATGATTTAAATATAATAAGAAAACTTTTTGTAACCGTATAACCAAACAACAACGATAACAATGTTTAGACAAACCATTAGAAAGTTGGCCACACAGCCATACCTTGCCAGCAAGGCTCACCCATTCCCACCAGCTGACACTGCCAAGCTGCTGGCTTTGAAAGATCATTATGTCCATTTAGTGGAACACAGTGCCGTTACCATGGCTCTTTGGAAACGTATCTCATATTTTATTGCTTTCCCAAGTATTGCCGTTGCCGGTTACTTCATTTACAACATTGAACTGAAACATGCTGAACACAGAGAACATTTACTGCATGTTTCTGATGAAGATTGGCCTGTTGCTTATGATTATCAAAACATAAGAAAGAAACCATTCTTTTGGGGAGATGGAGACAAGACTGTATTCTGGAACCCTGTCATCAATAGACATATCACCGAGTAAATTAATATCACATTCATTCCAATTGATTGAGCAGGCTTGGTTGTGGTCACGAAAGGAAGTTTGGAGTGATTGATGATGCACCCCGTACGTAGTAAGTTGATGCGCGGTGAGAGAAGAAAGTATTATCATTATTATGCTGTCGAAAGTAATAGATATTGGTGAGAAGAGAGAGAGAGAGAATTACAATGGAGCGTCATTAGGGCTTTTACAATGTGGTTAAATTTGAGAGGTCACTTTCAATCCAATCAATATCGTTTGCCATATATTTATAATTTTTAAATAAACTAAAAAAAAAAGAAATCATTATCATTATTATAATTATACTTCATTAAAAGATAGATGGTGTAGGCATTCAGTCAGTCTATTTGAAATGATCACTGCTGCTGCCGCTGCTTAATTACAGCTCAGCTTTGAGTGAGCGGCAATTGTAGTAAATCATCCAGTATTCGCGCATGCTATTGTAGTGCTCATATATCTGATAACACTGCCATTGTAGAGTGATGTGTGCCTTGTCTAAATAAACAGTTATCATTTTTCAGCTCAAAATAACCTGAATTGAATCTTGACAACTCAGTAATCACGGTGCCAAATTTTTGACATTGTGGGACAGCTCAATTGAAGGTACCAGATTAGAAAAGATGATTTGAGTCGTGGAAGTGGTTGTTGGCCTTATTAGATTATCGATTCTCTTGAGTTCATAATACGCTGGAATACAGAGAAGTTTCCCACCGTCCATGGATATAAATCATGGGAATTAAGAGTCATAAATATGATGATCATTATTATTAGTAATTGAAGGAAAAGAATACAAAACAAACCAGTGAGAGAATAGTAACAGAAACAATATCAAACAACAATCAAGAAACAAAATGATAACAACCAACGCACAAGGGGGGTGAAATGAGGGCCAAGACAGGATTGATTTAAGATTGAACAAACCAACATATCAACCAAATTCGGAAATCTAGAATAGTTTAAAACAGACAAAGAAGAAAAACTCGAGAGGAATAGAAGAAGGGATACAAGCTCATATACATACATGTATGCACAACCTGGGGCGAAAAAAACATATATGCGCAGGACAATGATAAGTGGAGTGAATCATAATGGATATGAAGAACAAGATACAACTGGTGTAGTTGACCAAATTGAGAGGCCATAAAACAAAAAAAAAATTGGTGATAAAAAAAGTGGAAGGGCATCAAACGTGAACTTTATTGATGATTAGATATCGATCAATTTAGACAGCATAACAAACAACCTTCTCTCTCTTTTTCCAAACAAAATTATTCACTCATGACAATAGCTGAAGTTGAATCGCTCAGACACAAAGTGAAAAACCCAACCACCACCTCACTTAAAAAAAAAAAGATAACACATATGTATATTCATAAATCTCTCATTTATTCCACTTTTGTCTTCATTTTTGTCCTTATTATTTGATCCCGAAAACCTATCAAGTGTAGTTGAAGTCCAAGCTGAAGCTAGTAGATGATGATGATGATGAAGATGCTCAATATCTTGTCAAAAGAAGACGGAATCTTTTTTTTCAAACTGTCGAAAAGATGTACAAGTTGTTTGTCAGCAGTATGGCAACACTATTCTCCTGTGGATGCCAACTCAAATGCAATATTGATTTTTTGAAATCAATCGTCTCAAAATCCATCTCCTTTCTCATCATACTTAACCCTTGTTGCTGTTGTTGTTGACCTCCACGTTTCCTACTTTGGTTCTTACTATTATTTCCATTATTATTCTTATTCTGTTTAAACAGTGATTTATCCAGTTGTAATACAATTTCATTTTCAGTACTGTTCACGTTCGGATCTGCAGCATCCGGATAAACCATAAAGTTATTGTTGTATGAACCTGTCATGATGGACTTGTTGTCTCCACTGAATTGTACTTCAAATTTATCAAAGATAGCATCGTTCTCATATGTATCACAAAGCCTTTCACGTAAACTTTCATGGATGTTGATTGTCTTGATAGGTTCACGTTCCATTGCTATATCCCAGATCTTCACCGTCATATAATCTCTACTGACAATATATTTCCCATCGTTGGAAAATTTGACATCACTTATCGAGGAGGTGATCTCGGTAAAGAAATTGTGATTGGATGGATCCATGTATTCTTCATAAATTTTGGTATGTTGATCGCATAATGAGTTTTCTCTCATATCAGATAATTTGATGGTACCCTTTGAAGATGAGTACATGAACAAATTACAGTTGATTGGATGAAATTCGGCACTCGTTATAACTTCAGTCAATTCCTCCATGTTGGCAGGTTTGATATCGACAATGTTGAAACTTTGATCTGGTATACCTAAATTCCACAAATTGATACGTAAATCATCAGATGAGATAAAAGTTTCACCATCAGAATTAATGCTGATTGAATTGATATGATATGCATGGGCATTACCGAAAATGCGTTTCGGTTGCAGTGCTATTATGGTATCATGAAGGGTCAACCTTGGCAAATGCAAGTTATGTATAGATAACAATTTGGTCAGAGCCAGAGCTGATGTGTTATTACTGGATTGATTGAAATTGAAATTGCCAAATGTTGTTGTTGCCACTGAAGTGTTGTTGGAGTCTTCCAAGTTGGTTTCGCTTACCATCTTGATCTGTTTTTCAAAAATCTTCCACAATTTTATTGTCTTATCATTTGTTGACAACAAGTAATTGGAGTCATTACTTCTTCGTAACCATTTAATCTTGTTTATCTTCTCTTCAATCTCCAATGATTTCAAATAATCAAACTCCAGATCATGACTTTGGAATTCTGTATAGAATTTGTACTCACAATTCTTCTTTGATTGATTTCTTTCAAATAGAACAACACGACCACCTCTATCTCCTGTGGCAAGAAAATCACCCGTGTGATCGAATTCAACAGTGGATATGATATCTGCTTCAGTGATATTTTCTATATCGCCCTTGTCTCCAAAGCATTGGGAGAACTTCCAACTTTCATCCATGATGAATTTTATAAAAATTTATGTAATGTATGAAATCGTTGTGATGGCAGCGCAATTGGATGGATGGAGGGGGCAAAAGGTGAAAAAAAAATTGAGTGGGATGGCTTTTGGGTATAGAAATCACTTGAGTTCGTTTCTAATAATAATAGTTTAAAAGTATATCCAACAGATATAATTGTATCGATAGCTATTACGATCATACAACACTTCAAAGTTGTTGTTGTCGCCCTCAAGCAGCAAAAAACCATTATAAAACAAGAGAAAGAAAGAAGAAAAAATTAGACCGCCCTTTTATTAATTTGAGTTCTTTATACACGACCGTTTTTGTGGTTTCTCATTGTTGTCCCATCTAAGATATGGAATATATATATATACTATCAAGATGCGAATAGATTAGCATATTATCGAGAGATTATGATTGTGAAGGTAGAGCAAGATATATCAATTGAGAGATGTCATTATAATTTTTGATACATGTTAATGGCATTACATCGATTGGTACATCTCCACTTGATATGAGCAATTGATGGTTATGATGAATAATACAAATGAATCAAGAGTAATAATAATGGTGAAAGATTGTATATTTATATCATATATATATAAAAAGCTTAAGCTCTGGCGGCGGCACCATTTGGACTAATCTTCTTATCTTTGTTGAATCTTTGTCTTTGTGGAGGAGCTCTGATTCTTCTATCGGTTCTTGATCTGACTCTGACAATCTTGGAATGGATGGCACATGAGACACAGTAGTGCAACTTGTTGTACAACTTTGGCAAGGCATACTCTTGGTATACAGACAGTTCACTCAAATCTCTAACAGCAGCGGCTTCAACCATGTTTCTAATGGTGACACGCTTGATGGCCTTGTCCTTTGGGACACAGGCTGAACAGTTGATACATCTGACTGGCTTGGTGTGGCCTCTACCGTTCTTGTTTCTACCGTTGGATGCTCTCTTCTTTGGCATTGTTGTTGTTAATGTTGTTATTGATGTATATTTATTAACAGAAGTTTCTAATGAATTATTCAAAGTCTTTTTTTGCTTAAAACTTTTTTTCCTCTCTCAGAGATAAAATAAAGTGTACATAAATACCAATTTATCCTTTTAGAGAGAGAACACAGTCACACACTCACTCACCCGCACAACACCCAAAAAAGGGCAAATTGAGACAGCCCCTAAAAGAAATTGAAAAAAACAAAAAATATACAAATATCAACAACTTCCTAATGAAGTAATTGCTATATACATCTATAATGATATCCCAATACACTACTCTTTGTCTTTAGATGAATAAAAAGCAAAACAAAAGTCGTGTCTCTGGGACAATAAATATATAGAGAAAAGAACCAATCAGAATGTACAGTTTGTAACAAATAGAGGTTTTATATGAGAGAAAAAAAGCACATCATTTTCAAAAATTATTTGTGTATCAAGTATTTACCTAATAAACGAACAAGTCTAAAAGATATCCACTTCATCATCATCATAAATTCAATTATTAAAATGTTGAGAGCTCCACAATTATTAAGAAGATTGGCCATCATACGTCCAACACAATCACTGTTTTTATCAACAACTGCACGTGTCGCCAATGCCCATTCCAACAACACACCTGCATCAGATTTCAAAGTCTCTACCTCATTAAGTGATGTCACCGACCAACATTCTTTGATCGGTCCTGGTTCTACTGATCCTAAGAAGCTTCCAACCGATATCGAACAAGCCACTGGTTTGGAAAGATTTGAATTGTTGGGTCAATTGGAAGGTGTTGAAGTGTTTGATAATCAACCTTTGGACAGTTCTAGAATCGGTACTTTAAACGATCCAATCATCATTGATTCTTATGACGATTACAGATACGTTGGTTGTACAGGTGCACCTCTGGACTCTCACGTTGTACAATGGTTGAAACCAACTTCTCATCAAGTTGCAAGATGTTGGGAATGTGGTTCCGTTTACAAGTTGAACTTTTTGGGTGATGCCAATGCTGGTCACCATCATTAAATTAATCATAATGCAAATAACACAATATAAAAAAGAAAATAATTTCCACAACATTATCCAATTCCCTTTATCCCGTCATCTAATCATTTATTGTTAATTTATCAATCCGTTCAACCTGTTTTCCCCACCTTACGATTCTTCAAGTATAAAATGAGACAAGTGTTGAATCAACAGAAAATACAATTAAGATATTATTCAAAGTCATTCTGCAATTCTACTCCATCCTTTCCCCTTACCCTCATCCGTTATTCATTTTTCAAATTGAAACAATAATCACTATTATATATTTAGACCTCATTATCTTGAATATTCTTACAAACAAAGAAAAAAAAATTTGTTATTTATCAGTTGTGTTTTATTTGATGTAAAGAGGGTTCCCCTTCTTTTATCTCCGGTTATTCATTAGGTGAATTAGTATCCTAAGCCTTGTTATAAAATCTGTTGAATGTAAAGTGGTAGCTATATTGACGCTGATAATCAATGTAAACCCCATCACATCTGCAATCACAAGTGATATTCCCATTCTCTCTTTGGTGATAAAAAGTTGATCTAAATGAGCAATATCATTCTTTTCGAAACCCAGCCCTACAACGTTAAGGTTTCTATCTTCTTTGCCCTTTACACCAACTATAATTTAAAGCCGACATTTTCTTTCCACTGTATATATAAGTGTCACAAGATCGATTTGCAATGGTGATTTAGGCAATGGTAAGAAGGATTACTTTGTGGGTTCGTTTGATGATACAAAAAAGAGTATTTATTTCGAGTTTTTCTGATCCTGAGATGAAACGATACACGTAGGCTTTATTATCATTCTCTTGCAAAACCTTTGTATATATACAGAAACTAATGGCTTGCTTAATTGAATGATGAGAGAATAATATTTATCCAATTCGTAACCTACACTATTCAAATTGAATAACGGTTATACCAAATCTAAACTCGGACCATGACCATCAGTGGCGAGTTTCCTTTCACCATGTTGTCATCACCATTAAGTGAACCACTCACTGCTTGTGATCAGGTATTGTTGTACTACTTGATGAAAACTGTCAGGTATTCAATAGTTAGTATCTTGTTCGCTCATTTCCTTTATAATCATAAGGGTGACCTTCACGGAAAAATTTGTCAAGATTAGTTGAAATTAGATGAACTTAGTTCAACAAGTAAACACGTTTAGCAGACATGGTTTTACGGTTTTGACCTCTGATGAGAAACTCTCAGATATTTCGCCTGTCCTGAACACTATGAAATAGTCCTGAATAAGAACATGTAGATGACTACCAATAGACTAAGCTACTTGTCGACCAGCTTGATCTCTTCTCAAATATACTTTGATATCTCTTATTTAAAATATCCTATCTCATACGGCTGAATAGCTCGCTAAATTGAATACAAAAAATCTCCACGCGCAACAACAAAACATGATTCTCGTTATCGAACTAATCGAACTAAGCGGTAGACAACTGTGATCAATGACCACCACTAGACCAAAAGTATTGTTCATTGGGGACTTAAATAGAGACACCGATACGTATATCAAGTTCTCTCATCAGTATGAGTGCATAGTATGTTCCTCATTTTCTTTCTAAATCATCTCACACATTGTTCTAACAAAATTCCACGTCATTTTCTTCTTTGAATAGCATCATAAATTGACAACTAGACAACAATTGATCAATGATTTTCAAACCATTTTCAAAGATATCGTTGCAATCTATGCTTCCTGGCAAGGTTTTAGTGGTATCGGTGGTTACAACACCGACCTTATTGAATTTTCTCCCAATTCACTCAAATTGATCACGGTTTGTTCTGTTGGTGTGGACGGATACGACACCAAGCTGATGTCACAACGTGGTATTATTCTTTGTAACACCCCATCAATGGGGGCTCAAGACGTAGCCGATATGGTGTTGTACTTTACGTTACAATCCTTTAGGAAATTTCATGTTTTTGAAACAGAGTTACACAAAAGACATCATACGATCGAGACGAGAGTAGCAGTGCAAAACGATGCTGATAGCGCTAACTATGCATTTGGGCATAGAGTTGGTAATGAGTTGGTTCATTCCCCCATCGGTGCTAGACTGACGATAGTTGGGTTTGGTAATATAGGGAAACTGATAGCTAATCGATTGCAATGTATTGGAATGCGCTGTCAATATGTCAAGAGACAAAGACTTAGTCTTGACGATGAGAACGCGTTACAAGTGACTTTTTTCCCCACTTTGCTTGCTGCCGCACCTCATTCAGATTTGGTGATCTTGTCATTACCAGGCACAGAAGAAACTCGTAATTTGGTCAATCTGGAAGTCATTGCCAAATTGCCACAAGGTGCCAAGTTGATCAACGTGGGACGTGGATTCATTATCAATGAACCAGACGTCTTGCAACTGTTAAACACGGGGAAGTTGTCATTTGCTGGAATGGATGTATACCCTGAGGAGCCAATGGTTAGTGAAGAGTTGTTGAAGCACCCAAATGTTGTGGCTACACCTCATATAGGAAGTTCCACAACAGAGACGTTTGATAAGACTGCTCAATTCTGTTTACAAAACATCGGGGCCTTACTTGCTGATGGTTCTGTTGGTGAATTGAAATCTAGAGTTGTATAAAGGAAAAAAAAAGTATTTAGAGACGTAAGGAAAGACAATAGAAGCTTAGACGAACAGAGAATTAAATAACTTAATGCGATATTAAGGAGAGTAAAACCTTGTATCGGATTCACCATCCCACAATTTGATATGACTGCTGTGAGTTTTATTTGTGAGAGTACTAGATATATACTTTGTTCTAAAGGAGCTGCTTAACGCCAGTGCCTTACTCGAGTTATTATTTGATAAATCCTATTGATGCTTAGTAGATGTAATGGGGTTTTTTGATAGCTCATAAACAACTATCTAAACTGAGTTTAATCGTCTCTGTTTGTAGTATACTTGTAGAAGATCTAGATACCATATTGATGAGTAAGCTAGATGATCTAGTGGATATTGATTTCACAGACCCACTCTCAGCGAAAAAGATGGGTGGAGGTTTCTTCATATGATTACTTCACCCATTTACTACTAGCATCTTCTCCATCACTAGTTTCAAGATTGGTATCACAGATGCTAAGCCGATTCCTCTATATAAATCTAATTTTATGATCTGCAATCAACAGATCAAAAAAATTCTAACTTATTCTCTGTGATTCACAAATATTTAAAGGGATGCATATTCAACTTGCAAAACTTTTAAAAACACTCCTTACTTATACCCAAATGTCTTCACCAAATTTTTTCGAATCCCCGCTTATTTCTAATGTGTATTCCAACTTGGTTATATTACCAGATCCAGATAATGTAAACATCCTGTATGGGTTTGGAGAATACAAATCGGAGGGGAGTGTCAACAAATACTACTTTTGTCTTGAGCATGACCAGGATGGGATTATGAGTTCTTCTTGTATCGAATCCTTGAGTGACATTCCATCCGAAATCCTTCTCCATCTATCGGTGCAATCTAGTTTGGGAAGTTGTCTGCAATTTTGTAGAAACAGACAGTTTCATAATCATGTCCCACTTGTGTGGTCAACAATGTTAACAGATTTTGACGACAGTATCCATTTAAATGGGATCTTGCCAGATCATCAGATTAGTTA
>JAKTVN010000052.1:0-41057 GCA_030557235.1 Nakazawaea populi | reverse complement strand
GAATTGTTCACAAATTTCAGATAGGCGTCTTTATCCAAGCTTAGTTCATCAACTGAGCGGTTTTGTTTCAAATTTCTTTTCACAATCAACTCATTATATTCCCTTTTATCTCGTCTCTCTCTTTTTTTTCACATGGTTCTTCTTATAGTTAGTTTTATATATATATTGGTAGGGGAGAGGACCTTTCAAAGTCCAAAAAAAAAAAATTGTTTTCAATATTCTTGATAATTCATTCTCTTTGCAATGACGTAGGTAAGTTATCTGTTTAGATGATTTCAATAACTTAGTTTGTCTTTAGATTTTTCTTTTCTCTTTTGAATTTGGTAATTACAAGAAATAGATATTGCAAACAATTTACAGATCAGTCAATCATACCATTTGTATAGGAATATGATTGTGAAGATGTTTTTAGAAGATCTTGGCGATCAAATCAGATTCTACCGGTCTCATGGATTTATTATATGTCCGAGATATAAGTTCATCAACTAATAAATCAACACCCTTTCTATGCTTGAGCATAAATATGAGCAAAAAGATGAAACCTTGTTGAAAAAAGATTCCATCCTTCTCTCGGCGAAGAAAGATGGGCCGAGAGTTGATTGATTGATTGATTGATTGACGACCAAAGATCTCGCTTTACTCCATGTATTAATAAAAGTACTTATTTATGACACATACACCGCAGTTAGCCACATAGAGTGGGGATTGTTCTCTGTCCCCACCTAACTTACACTTCCACACAAGAGCCAAACGCACACCAACAATTAAGTAAGCTAGCTAACAACTAACTAAGTCCGTACTAAGGTTAACCAGGTGGCGGTGCGAGGCAGTAAGCGAGGCAGGCCAGGCCCCATTTAACCCAACCTTCAAAGGCAATTAACATATTGAGTAAGAATAATCGGAGTCAAACATTTTTTCTATAATTGCGAAAGGCGCACTTGATGGGAGTGGGGTGTTATAGCCAATGAGATGAGTTGATCAAATGATGGGGAGTCTTTGGCTTTGCTTGTTGTTGTTGTTGTGGGTTGCTCAATAACAAACAAAAAAGAAAAAGAATTCCTTATGTAATGTGATTGTGACATAAAAGGAAAACCGGTGAGAAGTGTTTGAGACTCGGAGACGGGATCGATGCGCGGAGTAGACCGAGGAAGGGAAAAAAAAACTACAAAAAATGCCCCATCAAGCAGTTATTATATAGGATGGCATGGCATTAGTGATAGATAGATTATTAAAGAAATATAGTTGTGGAAATTGCTTTATGAATCACCACATATCTTGTCATTGCTACTACTACTACTACTATTATATAACTTCATCTTCTCATCATTCCAAGTCAAGAATTCTCTTCAAAACACACAAACACACACACACCTACACACATACAAATTTTCCGCACTCATTGAAATTTTGATAAAGCCCAAGAGAAAATTTTTTAACGCGATAACAAAAAAAAACAAGAGTCAAAAACACGGGTTTCAACGAAAAAAAAGGCACATATTTACAGTACGATAACATGTACATAGGAAATAATGTTAAAGAGTCTTGTGTTACCGAATAGATAGAGTAATCTTAAGCCTGGTAAGCCCTACTAAAAATTAAATCAGTGCGTGTAGTGGGCTCTCTTTCTTCCAAGCTATCGTACAACTGATGAGAGTTAGTTCCCCCCAAACAAAAAAAAAAATTTAAAATGAAAAAGAAAAGAAAAGAAAAGATGATCTCTTCTCTTATCGTTGCAACCGCCTATTGAGACAGACAACTATGTATGTATGTATCGTGCAACATAATACATCCATACTTACATACATATGTAGATAGATAAATATCAGATATATATATATATACAGCCGATTGATGTTGTAGAATTTAAAACTTTTAGAAGAAAATCAAGTTATCATCATCATCGCAATCCTAAATCCATTGGAGAACAAATTATTATCATCATGATGATGGATAGAGTTAATAAAACTGGTCGTAAGATCATTCACAAATGGACCACCAAAGATGGTTTATTAGGTGATTACGATTACAAATACCTTTTCACCCCAAAATTACCCTTTATGAAGAAGAGCACTGCTATACAACCATTCTTTGGCTTGGATAGTGATATGCCAGTGGTATTAGGTTTCATCTTAGGTTTACAACATCTGTTAGCAATGTTAGCTGGTGTTGTTGCACCTCCTTTAATCATCTCCGGTGTCGCCAATTTGGATCTGGAATTGACTCAATATTTGGTCAGTTGTTCATTAATTGTCAGTGGTCTCTTATCCAGTATTCAAATCACAAGATTTCATATTTATAAAACCCCATATTATATTGGTACCGGGATGGTGAGCGTTGTTGGAACTTCATTTGCCACAATCACCATTGCTTCAAAAGCCATCCCAATGATGTACAGAAATGGTGAATGTCCCGTGGATGCCTCTGGAACTCAATTACCTTGTCCAGACGGTTATGGTGCCTTATTGGCAACAGGTTGTTGTTGTGCATTGATTGAAATCTTATTATCATTTATGCCTCCGAAAATTTTACAAAGAGTCTTCCCACCTTTAGTGACAGGTCCAGTTGTTATGTTGATCGGTATCTCCCTTGTCGAATCCGGTTTCGCTGATTGGACAGGTGGTAGTGGTTGTCAAGGTGGAATTTGTCCTTATGAAGGTGGTCCAAAACTGCTGCCATTTGGTTCTGCCCAATTCATTGGGTTAGGATTCTTGGTATTTGTAGTTATTATCTTTTCAGAAAAATGGGGTTCCCCAATCATGAAATCATGTGCCGTTATCGTTGGTTTATTAATTGGTTGTATAGTTGCCGCTGCATGTGGTTATTTCAGTCATTCCAACATTGATCTGGCTCCAGTTGCAACTTTTATGTGGGTTCACACTTTTAAATTAAAAGTTTATGGTCCAGCTGTCTTACCCATGTTAGCTCTTTATTTGGTCTTGATGATGGAAGCTATAGGTGATATCACCGCCACTTCTGATGTCTCTCGTCTTGAAGTGGAAGGACCACTTTATGAATCAAGAATCCAAGGTGGTGTCTTAGCTGATGGTTTTAACGGATTGTTAAGTTGTCTCTGCACAGTGACTCCAATGTCAACTTTTGCTCAAAACAATGGTGTCATTTCAATCACCAAATGTGCCAATAGAACTGCTGGTTATTGGTGTTGCTTCTTCTTAATCGTGATGGGAATCTTTTCCAAATTTGCAGCTGCATTAACCTCAATTCCAAAACCGGTCTTGGGTGGTATGACTTCATTCCTTTTCTGTTCAGTTGCCGTATCAGGTTTAAAGATCATTTCAACTACTGAATTCACAAGAAGAGATAGATTTGTCTTGACTTGTTCATTAGTTATTGGTCTCGGTGCCACTTTGAATGAAAGTTGGTTCGATAACGTATTCACTTACAATGGTGGAAACCGTGCCTTGTCAGGTTTTTACAACGCCATCATCTTGGTATGTGAAACTGGATTTGCTATCACCGGTTTAGTTGGTGTTATTTTAAATCTTTTCATCCCACAAGAGTCTGATGAAGAAGAAGAAGAATTGGAAGAACAATTGATCGAAGGTAGTGTCTTGCACGAATTGAACAACAACGAGAATAACTCTGTTGAAAACAAGTCTTACAGTGGTGAAACCAATGTCCACTCTGTTAAAGTTTAATTCTCCCTTTCAGCGTATTTGCGTTTTCTCAATTTTCTCTATTATCTAGCTTTTCCTGTTTCATGTCAGTTTTTGTTCCCATTTCCATTCGTTGTTGTTTATTTGTGTTTTCAATATTACAAAAAAAATAAAGGTGATAGATGTCTTTTTCCACTCTGGTTTATTTTCCTTTATTATCTCTTTCTCTCTCTGTGTTTAATGTTATGTTGTAAATGAAATCCGCTTCGATTTTCAGATTTTGATCAAATTTTAAAATGACTTCCAATAAAAATTATCATTTGTCCTTTTATGGAAAATCACCAGATGTGAACGTTTAATTCCCAGTTTCAATTAAGTGTTAGTCTTGGTTAACGTTAGTTGATTTTGTGATGCTATCGTTGAAACTAAACCATTCGTCTCGAAATGATATACAAATATAAGCCTTCCACCTCATTCCCCTCACATCACTTCTTTAATCTATATAATTTATATTTAATTAATTGAGCAACCAAGGTCTCTTTTCGTACAAGGTTTTTGTCCGAATATGAGATGATAGTACTACAAATCACACCTGATACCACAATCTCCAATTGTATAAGGAAGCAAAAGGTTTATGGGCAGCGATGAGAATAAGCGCTTATCTACGATATTGATTCGATCGTGTAAAAAATCCCAAACTCTGATTTCCTTTTGCCTTCTTATGTCTTTTTTACCACATTTTCCTTTACAGCATGGGGTAACAATCTTATCATCAATACAACAACAGCTAGTTGTTCAAAATGGTTGAAACAACAGAATATTCCCGAAAGACTATTACTGATCTTGGCGAAGATATCATCACGTCTCAAATAATACCTAATCTCTCACCTGAAGATATCAAATCATTGGGAGCAACCTGTCAATATTTACATTCCATCATAAATGATTCCACCGTATGGCACCAACTTTTCCAAAAAACTTTTGGCGTGGCACCGACACCGTTCACTCTCTCCGAGTACAAATGGCCAGATCTCTTTCGTCTTCGAAAGTCGGCCAAATTGATGACTTGGGGAAAAAGTTCTAATGGTCGATTAGGTTACAACATTCGAAATATCAATCCTGCAAACGTATCCACCACGGGATTATCCAATGTTTACAAGCCTACTGTCGTTGCCAATTTGCAAGACACCATCATCGCTGACGTTTCCGCTGGCGGATTCTCTTTCCAAGTCTTGACCAATGATGGCGAATTGTATACCACTGGTGTCACTTGGAACGGCGGCATAAGATCGAGTCCAGCACCTCTTGAGCAAGATAGCATATATTTTTCAGCAGTACACAACGCCAACGTTGAAGGCAATACAGTGACGATGCTGTTACCTGGTGGGATTCGTTTTGGCAATCTCATGCCAAGGACAGCCCACCACCATAATAACGATGAAGGTGTTCGTCAACCACCAAGACCCGGACAACTGCCGCTGACAATAACGCCAGTCTCTGGTGGTGCACCAAGAACAGCAGTCATGCCTGAGAGAGTGATACATGATACTCCACCGGATTTGAGGGACGAACAGGATAAGCAACCGGCTTCAAGAGAGCGCCCCAACACTGAAGATGGGTTTGTTAGAAAACTTGTTGTACCAAACAAATTAGTTGCTGTGAGCAGTGGTCGCACCCATTTCATTGCATTGGATAATAAAGGTCAAATATGGACCTGGGATCACCCCAGGCAGAACTTGGTTGGGATTAAATTGAAGTTTGTTGATTCCGAGAATAACAGTTTGACCTCGCCGGAGAATTTCATCACCAAGATTGTTGCTGGTTGGAATTTGAGTTGTTGTTATATATTAAATGTTGGGATCGTTTATTGGACTTTGCGAGATAATATCAAGGAGCTGACAAACTCACTAGATGATTCGCCTGTGAAGGCTCATTATAGAATCATTCCGAACACACTGCTTACGTCTGGTAGCAACAGGGTCATTGATATCGTTGCAGGTGAGTCCTATATTGTTTATTTGACCAGTCTGGGGAAGATTTACAGAGTGGATATCAGGGGAGACGAAGAAGGTGGCCATGATATCTACGAATTAGTCAAATTCAACAATTACTTGAGAAAGACCTCTGATTCATCTTTATCAACACCTTCAAAATTTATAAGACTTTCAGGTGGCTCTTATAGGACATTTGTAGCCATCAGCGATGAAGATCAAGTCTTGATCGGCTCCAAGGACTCCAATCACCCAGAGGTGATCAAGGAATTGCAGAAAAGTCAAGTGATATCAGTGGCCGTTGGCGATTACCATTACTTGGCATTGACCAGGACAGGTGAGTTGTACAGTTGGGGCCATGAGTCTCAATATTGTGGTTGTTTAGGATTGGGAGAGTTACCAAGGCCCACTGATTCATCAAGAGGAGGTTTCAAGATCCTCAAACCTACTAGAGTGGAAGTGAAAGGCAAAGTTTTAGCCATCGGTGCTGCTGGTTGGCAAAGTTGTGCTATCGTCAACATAAATGAATGATTGAAAATATCAACAAGATTGAACAGAGCTATATTATAATTATATATAAATAGTCAGCGATGACGAGCTTTATACTATAGTTGAGTTTGCATTTTTTTATATTTGAAAGAGAGAAATTGCATGTGTCAAGTTTGTTCTACCTATTTAGTCTACTACTTTATTCACAATTTGATATTGGCCATTAAACCATCTCCAGAATACACCAAGTCCAATTGAAATTTGTCCAATCCAAATTTGAAAATGGCGTCTCCTTTAACTTTCAAATTCCCATTTAACAGTCTCCTCAAAATGTTACCCCCAATACCCGTTGCATAAGTTATCGGTAACCTCGGCGTTGTGTAGATGCCAGGTGGGAGAATGAGACGTTCTTGCCTCTCAAGGTGTCCCAACGTAGTGCCCTCAAATGATGCCTGGGCCTTTATAATTTCAATGATCACCTCGCTGTTATTTAATGGGTTGTACACTGTGAATTCAATCTCAGATGACATTATATGCATAGTGGAACTTCTAATAAAGCCATCCGAATCACCTGATAGACCAGCTTCAGGTAACGCAACATCTAACGACATTCCAGATAGTACTTGGGAAAGGTTAGCAAATCCCGGAAGGCTGTTGTTATGGCCAATAAGTTCAACATTAGTTTCATTCCCAGAGACATAACTACTCAAGAATTTCTCAAGCTTTGCTGTTGCCCTATCTGGCGTATCAGAATTGAGTGATCTTGGCTTGATTACTGCATATATTGATAATTTGAACCAATCGTTTGCTGGGATCACCGCTGGTAATTCCACACTTTGAAGTTCACCTAACGTGATTCCCTCTGATGCAAAGTACAAATCCACTGGGAGTGTTCCGACATCGACGCTGACGTCTAAGGGGTTTCTCACTTCCAAATCCATAAGTAAGATCAATGATTCCAAAGTAGACTCTACCAAAAAGATGTTAGTGATTGTGGTGTTCAATCCCCGCAACGCTTCGTGCGGCAGGATACCAGGAACCATGTACTTCATCGCCATTGGTAAATCGTAGAGAATGGTGTCCAAAATGGGTAGCTCGATGTCTACATCACAATTGAAATGAGCTTCGATGGTGTTAGTTTTCCCAGAAAGAAATCGATTCAGTAATTGAGAAGTAATATTTGGTTCTAAGACGTTCAACTGTAAATCTTCAATAGCAACTTCCACTGCCAATCCATCATCAGTGTAGTTAAATGAAGTTGATTGCCATTTGTCGAATAGCACATTAGCAAAGCTTGTTTTCTTGTTGCAAAGAACAAAGTAACCCTTGAATTTGTTTAAAAAGATCTCCTTATAGTTCTTGAGCATTGGTGGGTATCCTGTTTTCATTGATACAATGGATGAAACAGAAATCCCCTCTGTGATTCTGTCCAATTTCAATGATGTCTGTGATACTTCAATCGACTTTACAAAATCATTATTAGGGCCATTCAGGGACTCAACTTGATCAATTGTTATGGGGATTGGTATTTTCACTCTTTCAAGTATGAACTGGAGCCAAACCGGAAAACTGTCAGCTCCGTCTTTAGAAGCAACCAAGTATAAGCTCCTGGGAGACCCATTTGAAAGAAAGCTAATGATAAATTGATTCAATGGAGACACCCCATTCAAGCCACACGTTTGATAAATTTTTGATTTCAACGGTGGTATTTCAATCTTGGATGAAATTTTGATATTCGTTAGTGGCTCGATGACAATTTCTTTTGTAAAAACATTTCCCATCTTCTCAAAACTATCACGCTTGCACATCGGTATCAAGACATCCCATGAAACTTGACCAAAGTTGAACTTTATTGGTAATTGAGACATCGACGTTGTCACTTCTACGTCAGCCTCCAAGGAATCATCCACACCATCTTTCAAGGAGAAATCTAAGCTTTTGATAAGATTGGCAGGAATTTTTCGCAGCAAGTCAATTGGCAATATGTCCTCGAAACTGTATGTCATTCCATTGTAATTTTTCACTCCACTTTGAACATCAAAATTATACTCACTTGACAAGGTCAAGGTCGCTGTTTCCAGTCCACTTGAGCCCAACGAGATAAGCTTTTCCAGAAGAAGCACGGCACTTGTTGACACCACACTGATCACTGTGTCAAAGTCCAAAGTTGTGTATCGACCTCCTTGCAACATCACTTCTGTCTCTGGTGGGATGATGCGGGCAACTCTACGAGGCTTCTCATAATCCTTTATCCCAACAAATAGATCACATGGTTGTGAAGGTTTTATTACCACTTTACTGAGTAAGGCGCCTGCAGAAATGCCTATGACCCTATTGAACCAGTTTGTGACCTGAGAGTAATCAAATTGTAATGTAGTGATGATGTGAACGTTGACTCCAACATCACAAACACCAGTGATAGAGATCTCTTCAACTTCAATTTGAGATGCCTCTCTAAATATAAGCTCTGCGTGACTTGTCAGATAGAAATACATCACAAGACAAGATACCAGCGATGCCAATATGATGTGGGAGAATCCTGGGTAAGTGTGATAAAGATCGATAAACGATTTAATGATAAATGAGAACGTAGCAGGAGAGCTTATGCCTCCATTCATGATATCGTTACTGTTAGACAATATCGAACTTAATTCATCAGCTGCCCCAATTACATGCTCATTAGGCGCCACAGTACTCGGTTTCTGTGTGATATCATTCGTATTGACAGTGTCATTGCACTCGTGCACTGTAGGAGGCTCCTTGAATTTGGAAGCTAGCAAAGGCGTTCTCTCGTCATCATCTAGATAATCAACGGCATTGGCAGTAGGATGCAATGTGGGTATACTCAGCTCTGACTGTGATGGTTTTGAGAGATCAGATGCCAATGATTCGTGATTCTGCTGCAGTAGCAGCTGCATATATGAATGCGCTGATGTGAGTGTTTCAGGTTCAGGGGAATCTCGCAGTGATTGTAGTGCATGTTCTTGGAATTCATCGTTATTGTGCTGACTTTCATTACTCAGCAACGATGGCATTGCACCTGCTGTAATTGATGGGATGCCGTTGCTGCGTTGTTTCACTTCTTTCTTGCAATATAGAAGGAAAGAGTCTTGCAATATAGAAGGAAAGAGATAACAAGATTTTTTGCCCTCTCCTAGTTTCCAGAGATAACGCAACGCACCCATCAAAACCTGAAAAAAAAACTTAGCTTCTCAAGGCTGAAGTGCTGCGTGGTAAAAATTACGCTACAAGATCATTTCGAAATTGAATATTAATTTCTGTATTGTGTATCAAGATATTTGTCTAACGTCTATAGTTTAGCGTTTCCGGTCATGTCATCTCCTTCCGCAAAGGTAGTGAAGGGAACTACAGGCTTTGCAGCCAGCGACAAAACATTTTCTGTTTTGAAATCAACTATTGAAGTGATCAGAGATCCTGAAGGATATCCTTCTGGGACAGCATTCACCAAGTCTCGAGCAATGTTTTGCTCCAACTTTGTCAAGTCAACCTCGGCTGATGGCAACAATGATTGGAATTTCTCAGAGTTTAAAAATGCTGAAATTTCATCTGATTCGTATGTATTGAAGTCGAATGCATTGACCAGAGCCTCTAACTCATTCGACGAGATATCATCAATGAAATTTGAAATGGATATGTTTATTAACTTCTTTGACTCTTGTTTTGGAGGGTTCTGTGATTTCAAATGAACGATTAATTTCGAGTTTGATTTGCTTAGTACTTCAGTGGCATAAAAGTCAATCAATTCCCGAAGCGTTATCTTGTTCAATATTTCAACTTGTAACTCATGCGAATTGAAATCGTAATATCCGGAACCAATTTTTCCCCACATTCTGTTGTTCTCGTCACCCAAGTTTTTAATCTTTTGCAACTTTTTAGCAATCAAACTTTCAACATTCTTCTTGAACTCGTCCTCAGTGAATTCAGATAGCTTTTTGGAAAACTTTTGGAAGAAGTCGTCAATTCTATACTCCAAGTAATCTGTAGTTCTTTCCGACTGGATCAACACTCTGTAGCCGAAAGTGGTTCTAGTCTTTTTAATACCACTGAAAACCACATAACCTAACTGCTGCTTAGTTCTCAATTCGTTGAAGCATGGCTCATGAGACACCTGAACCAATAAGTCAGTAAGAGTCAACTTATACAAATCAGTCAACTCGCCTAATTGGACAAAGTACTCAATACATGAATTTACATTTTTGACATCTTCCAAAGTCTTTTCATATCTATATTTGGTATTTGGGTTGATCAACGTCGATCTTCCAGTGAGTTGCTGCGATTCAGATAATGGCGTTACGCGTTTACCAAAAGTATCCTCGTACAAGCGAAACACATCAATGGCCTTTTCTCTCGTGAAATTACCATGGACAAATGTTTCCAAGAACAGCTGTTTAAGGAGGAATGGTATGAACTCAGTAACGTCACTTAATTGAACCCTTTCAAACAGCAGAAGTTTTTCATCAATTGTCCAAGTTTGATCGTACAACAAGGTAGTTGAGTAGTAGCCGATTTGACCATATGGTACTGAGTAACCAAAATTCTTAAACTCTTTTAATGTCCTCTCCTTGACCAACTCAAATCTTTCCTGAGTTGGCTTAAATGATATTATTGTTTCAATAACTTTGTTCAACAACACATTCAATTTATCGTTATAACCTGTTATTTTCAATGCAAATCCATCTCTTGTAGGATTCAATCCAAAATGTAATCCCACTATGGAAGCATCGTATGCAATGTCGTTCAAAAAATCATCCACCAACTCTAAGTAAACTGTAGTTAAGACAGAATTGAGTGGTGTGGTTTGCGATATAGGAAGGTGGAACATTGTTGATACTGTGCCTTTTGGGACCCAAAACTGGTCATCTTTTTTATACCATAGTTTTTGCAATGCATTTGATTTTATCAATTTAGGTGACTTGGCAGGAGAACTGACCTTTTTGACCTGTACATCGAAATTTGTGGGAATGAATATGTTGGGCTCAGGTAAATGGAGCTCAGGATTAAGTGTACAATTTTCCAACTTGCTAATGAAGTCTGATGGAAGATTCTCAATCGAATATTCTGTACCATACCATTTCTCATGCAACGGTAACTCAGTAAATGTTGGCGAAACTAACATGATTCTAAAGCTTTTCGGACTCAAATGGGTACCATAATCCTCGATCAATTTTTCATCATACTTTCTCAACACACTCTGAGACAAGATGTATTCAGTAGGTAAAGATTCATGTACGTTATTCAAAACACTTGACAACTTGGAAACTGTACCTGAGACACTTGATTTTTGTTTGAATTTGAAGTTCATAGCGCTCACCTCTTTTAATTCATCAAAGATCCATTTTTCTGGTTTTGACAAAGTGAGAATCTTGATATACTGGAATACGCTTAAGCAGATTGCTTCATAGTTGTCAAGTCCCTTATTGGTCAAATCAATGGATATGGAGAATACTGAAAACCCTTCTGATATGTTCATTGAACCACAACTCAAGCCAGTAGCCCACCCCTTCTCCTTGAGATAAAACAACAAGGAGCCTTTACCTTCGTGACCAATCAAATGAGAATAGTAGCGTTGCGGTTGCGTTTCCCAATGAGAACTTTGATCAGGTGTTGTGAAAGTCAACTCCAAAGATTTTGAATCCATGACAGGTTTGGCCTTGATCAATTTCATTAATTCATTTTCAGTTAAGGGAGGCTCATCATATGTAGATTTTGGTTTCGACTTATTTGGCACCTCTGAAAATCTTGATACCACCCATTCAGTCAAAGTGTCCAAATCTTCACGACCCAAAACGACGAGTCTCATCAAATTGGATGAGTAATGAGATTCGTAGAACTTGATCAATTCCTCCCTAACGTCAACCCCTTGTTGCAATGGAATTTCACCCAAAGTTTTCATGTTTCCAGTGGAAAACCCATTGTATGGGTGCTTAGGGTTAGCCAATGCTTTATCCAACTGAGAAAGTCTCCACATATCATTCTGTAAATTTTTCTTGTTTTCTGAATCCACAGCTTTTATCTCTCTATCTTTGCAATTTTTATTAAACAAAGGATGTATGAAAAATTGAGCAAACCTATCTAATGCACCCTCCAAATAGTTATAATTTAATTCGAAGTAGTAATTTGTGTTTTGTTTGGACGTGTAGGCATTGGAGTGTCCTGAGTGTTGTGACAAGTAGCTGCTATAATCGTTTTCATTTGGGTATTTTTCAGTACCCATGAAAAGTAAATGCTCCAAGAAATGTGCAAGACCAGGTAGGTTTTTTGGATCGTTGAAGGCGCCAACATTACAGTCCAAGGATGCTGCACTCTTATCTGTGGTTGGATCATGTATTAGCAAAGCTGAAAGCTCGTTTGGAAGTTGGATCAATCTGTAAGATCTGTCATCCAAATCCGGTTTTTGTATGTCTTGAGTGATGATGTTGTAGTTGGACATTTTTCTTGATGCAATGATAGACGGAGTTGCCTGATGAACTTGAGTTAAGGGAAGACGTACAGTAATCAGGGATGTCAACAATGTTTTGGGAGACGCCTTAGGCAATAGCGGCATCAAGGATATGTGGTCTGCGACTGATGAACCACAGGAATGCATCCACAGGAGCAGAAAATCGATGGCGAAAAGAAAAGAGAGCGTTGGGTTATTTCAACTGCCGGATTCGGTAATAGGGGCTTTATTATTTTTTTGACAATCATAGGTAGTGTCATAAAAGAACAATAATAATGTAACAAGTAATATACCTAATAAGGAAGTCTGCATCTTGGGCTGGATCTTTTTTTTCTCTGGATTTCTCGTTTCTATAATTAGAAATAGAAATTAATAGTTAAGCTCTCTTCGAAAATTTTTTGTTTTTGTTTTGACTTCTCGGGTGTTGGTGATTGTTCAATTGACTGACTGATCTCTGTTATATATTTTTTGTTTATTTTATACATACATTAGAACTAACTGCATCTTTATCTCCATTCGTTTATCCAATAAAGTATCATCGAGACTGTCACAATGCATTCATTCACTATCTCAACCTTGGCCGTCTTGGCTGCCAGCTTCATTGGTTCCACTCATGCTGCTCCACCAGCTTGTTTGTTGGCTTGTGCTGCTCAAGTTGCAAGATCTTCATCTTCGCAATGTAACTCTGTCAGAGAGATCGACTGTTTCTGCTCCAGCGAAGCTTCAGCTATTGAGTCCTGTTTGAACTCTATCTGTCCTTCAGGCGATGCCGATAGTGCCTACTCATTCTTCAAGAGCACCGTTTGTGGTGGAAATGTTGACGAATCATCATCCTCAGCAGCTCCATCTTCATCATCTTCATCATCATCATCATCATCAGCTTCTCCATCATCATCAGCTGCTTCATCTTCATCCGTTGAACCAACAACTTCATCTTCATCATCAGCTCCAATCTCTTCCTCGGTTGCTCCAGAAACTACCTCAGCAGCAGCATCATCGTCAGCTACTCCAAGTGTTGCTGCTGAAGCTGTCACCCCATCATCCGAGGCTGTCTCTTCAATTACATCCGTCGAGTCGTCTTCATCAACCCTGGAGAGTAGCTCTTCCTCATCAACTTTGTCTATCCCAGCTATTAGCTCGATCGAGAACGGTGTTGCCGGTTCTTTAGCTCCAGCTGCCATGGCTGGTGCAATTGCTGGTGTTGTTGCTCTTTTGATGTAAGGAACCGTTTCTAACAATTGACCAATCATCATACAAATAGACTCAAAAAAATTTATTACATCCTTTCAATTTGTCGTCGTTACTTATATCCATAGTTCACCTATATACCATTATTTAAAGCTTTACTCAAATTAAAATAGATTATGCTATTTACCCTGTTTTTCATTTCTCTGTTTGATTTGTAGTAATTTGAAGTCTCGCAAATTTGCCTCTGCTAAATAAAAAGACTGGCTTGAATATGAATTGAAGATCCAAGGCGGTTTCCTCAACAAAGTTTGATGTTACTAGAAGCATGGTTAGTCATTCTGCCTATACATACCTTCTTTGGTTGTTTGGGGAATCCCATCTCAAATCAAAAAAAAAACATTAAAAAAAATTTCAAATGCAGTGGAAAAAAATGCTACTAGCTGATAATAAATAGATGACCTGAAATAAGTAGGTTCAAGTGATCAGAGAGACCGCTTCAGCAATTGAAATGTCAAAGAGACCAATTTCCTCTCAACCATTCACAAAATCTAGCAAACAAAAGACTCTGCCCAATGCATCAAAGCAAAATCAAAGGAGAAATAAGCTCTTCAATTCGCGTCAAATACGAACTTCCAATGGCGATTCGTCTTTCAAAGAAGGTATACTTGATCTCCCCAGCTTCTTAAAGTCGAGAGAGTTTGAAATTCAGGAGTTAGAAAAGGCACAATTGAGGTCAAAATACTCTGCTTCCACACGATGTTTTCAAAGTTTGCCACGTTTGTTGAGGAGAAGAACAGCATCTCATAATGTTAAAAGGGTACCGAAAAGGATGAGAAAAAGAGCTAAAAGAGAGATGAAGATAAACCAGGATGCAAACAAGGCTGTCACAGTGGAAAAAAAAGTGAGATTGAAGGGTAAGGAGTTGTACAAGTTGAAAATGACTAAGAAGTTGCTTCGAATTGCAGCAAGATTGAAATTAGACAAATTCGGTAGAAGTGATACTCATTCTTTGGCAGATTTTAATTTGCGAAATAAGATTAAAAGTATAACCACCAAGATCAAAGAGGTGGAGTCAGTCAAGTTGAAAGCTAGGTTGGCTTTAATTTCTTCCCCTGAAGAGGAGAAATTGGCTCGATCTAAAATTCATATGAACAACATAATGGGATCATATGACAACGTTGGAATTAATTCTTTACTGCCAAAACCTAGAGGTGGTGCTAAGTATCATAAAAGACAAAAAAAATTTGTTTGGCTACCGTCTCATATCTGGCATACCAAAAGAGCGCATTTGATAAAACGATGGGGGTTTCAAATACCCTTGTGCCCTACTCAAAAATGCTATCGATCAGCTCATAGGAAATCTGTGAGTGATGGAGGATTGATAAGTGATACGTCTTATGTTGGAACATTGATCATGGAATCTGGTGATGAGAAAAAGCTTGAGCAGTTAATTCAGAAGCTCACAAATAACAGCGTCAAATTCAAAACAAACAAACTGTGGAATGGTTTTGTCTATGTTTCGGAAGAAGAAACAAATGCCAATAGGATATTTGGTAAAGCCACTTTCATTCGTATCAAAACAGAATCAAACTTCAAAATAATGGTTCGGTTACACCCATCGATCTACGAGGAGTATTTTCAATACTTGATGAATGTGAAGAGTGAAGAGATTAACATAACTGATTGCCGCTATTCACTTGGGTCTATCCGTTTCATGGGACCCTTGTCACTCTCAGCCATGAACCAAGTGATATGCCCAAGTACTGGCTCGGCTGCTAATTTGAAGACAGCGTCTTTGATTGCAAAGGTATCATCGATACAAGATTTAAACACTTTCAGCACAGGCACGATAATGTCCCTCTTCAGTGATGATCCAAGACTAGTTTCAAGTCCCATCAAGACTAACACTAATAAATTTAAGACTGACCCAATCGATTTGATAATTTCGATCAGCAAGGGAGAGGCAATCAATATGGATAGCTTGAGAGCTGTTGCATCATTCGAAGGGAGATTAAAATCTTACGAAAACCAACCATCAATAAAGCAATTGGCATCGAGGAGATCCAAGCTGTTGCCTGGCACAAACAAATTGACAAAGGCAACTACCGACCCGTCGATACCTTTGCTCATAATCAAGGATGATGCGATGAGCTATTCAATGATCATGCCTTGGTTTTGGGTATTACCGTTCTGGATTCAATTGAATAAAATATCCCATCTATCCATTGCTGGGTTGAAACAATTCCGTCAGTTGAACTTTGAGAAAGGCCAATTAACTTATCCAAATGACTACCCCTTTTTGATGAGTGGTTTTGTTGAGAATTTTGTTAATGGGAACGAACTGTTCAAAAAGTGGAGTTCAATACAAACAGGTAAAAAGATCAACTATGATAAGTTAGATTTGATGAATAACGATGAAATTTTCGGCAAGGGGGAGCTTGGGTTTCCCTTCGCTTGTGATTGGAGCTTTTTAAGGTTGTTGAGACAAGGATTGAGCAAGCTTGATGGACTTGAGACACTGACTCCCAAATTTGACGTTTCCAATTGGGCGCCCAATTTCAAAAGAGAACTATTGAATGTCAACGATGTTTACGAATTCATCAAGGATGCCAAATCATTGGAGCAAGAGAAATTGTCCCATGGTGAACTTGTGTTGACAAATCCAATAGAGTTATACACCAATTCTACAGATGCCACCAAGTTGAAAGTTGTTCCTATCAGCTTGACGTTGTGTAATAAGGGACATCCAAAGGAGAATGCCAGAATTTATTCTGTGCCTGAATCGGACTTGCCCCAATGGTTAGCGTGTTCCAAAAGCAAAAAATCCAACAATAAAATTGACTACCATAATGTAGAGGTGTCATGTCCTCATGCAAATTATTTGGTAGGATTTATCACATCAGGCACATTTAATTTGGCAAAGGGATGTGGAACAGGGGTAGGTTATATCGATGAGAAATTCATGCGCACTAAATTCTTGTTAATAAGAAATGTTGGAGAGAGTAAGGCTAGGTTGGCGGAATTCAATGTAATCAGTAGTCTTTAATATAAAGTTGAATTGTCATTCTTGTGACAATGTTGTGACCGCGGATCGTAGATAGACTAATTGGTGACTTCAATATCTCTGTAACTTCTCTCCTGTAATTACTTGTACGCGAAGCTTTTATATTGAAGCTCTAGTTTCACTGTTAAGCTTTTTAAATATAATGGGAATCTAGAAATCAAACAATCGAGATTCAATTAGGTGAAACCTCTCAAATACGCGTTTGTTTACAACAACGACTAGATAAAAAATAAGTGTTACCCTACCTATTTATGTGGAAGTATATAAACAGCGCAATTCCCTCTAAAATTTAAAAAATTTCCTTTTCTCTTTTTTTTTCTTCATACTTACCTTGAGAAGCCACAGGAGATCAAGAAGTCCTTGTGGTCAATTCCAGTTGTTTACATTGCACTCTTCCCCGTTGCTTCTGGAGTTGCCGGCCATTCATTCGTGTTTGGTGCGGGTCTCATAATTTTTGATTTCCCCCTACCCCCTGTCGCTATAGCAATTTGTTCCCTCGCTTACTGCTGTATTTTATCTTTGATTTTCATTTCTTGGTTTGCATTCCCACCCTGTTGGATAATGCCCATGTGATGATGAATTGAAGAGAGGGTTTATGTGAAGCCTAGAGAGTATTTCTTCAAATACCCTTGTTGTGCTGATAGGTGTAAATCGATGTAAAATTAATTATGTTTCAAACCTCAGGGAGGTACTTTTGTAAATGAGTGTTTGAGTGTATTGCGGTCACTGAGTATAATCTGGCGAGATACTTGAGGAGACCAGGTGCTCAGTTCAACTGTGATTCTTGCTTATGCCGTACGATTCAAAAGCTTTCGCTGTACAAACATATGAGAGTGACTCTGACATCATTCCAACCATTTATTGCTTGCCTTCCCCACGATGCTGTCACTGAACTATCAATCCATTGATTTCAGAGATGAGAAAGTAGGCCGCGGTGATGTATAGTGCGCAGTGTTGCTCAATGTATGATGATGCTGCTCATCTCCGCGGAAGAGATTATTATCAAAGAAACAAAGAAAAAAAATAAGAAGCGCGAGAGCAAAAACTTAAACCCTCATGTCACTAGCGAACTGTTGCATCCTTGTAATTTATTGATTGTCTTATAAATAAGCCCTCATTTCGCTCACTTCGTTCCAAGAATCCATACCCGTGAAGCTTCAACCCACAATGACACAAGAAGATTATTTTCCAGAAACAATAAATCCAAAGGCATTAAAGCCTATCAAGTTCACCATCTATTGTGGTACTTTAGCCCACACCCCGAAGTTGGGTGAATTGGAAGTCATACCAAATGCTGCTACGGGAGTTGATACAGAAGGCAACATCGCATTCATCAAGGCCAACTGTGCATCCCAGCCTTTTGAGGCTTTGAAGGAGTACGATCCTAGCATATCTACAGATGATGTTGAATTAACTAGTATTGAGGTCAAAAATGAGAGCTCTTTTTACTTTCCAGGATTTATAGACACACATATTCATGCACCTCAATTCTCAAACTTGGGTATCTTTGGTAACTCAACATTGTTAGATTGGTTAGATTACTATACATTCCCATTGGAATCGTCTTTCAAAGAGTTGGATATTGCCAAACTGCATTATCAAACTTGTGTCAGTAGGACTTTGAGTAACGGAACAACTTGCGCTTCATACTTTGCAACCATCCATACACTGGCTACAAATTTGTTGGCCGACATTGCCTTGACAACGGGTCAAAGAGCATTCATCGGTAAAGTCTGTATGGACAAGAACTCTCCTGAACATTACATCGAGACTTTCGAAGAATGTAAGGAATCGAATTTGAGGGTTATCGAGCATATTGAGCAAAGGGATCCTGAGAATCAGTTGATAGCACCAATAATAACTCCAAGATTTGCTGGATCATGTACTTCAGAGACTTTACAAATGTTGGGTGACCTTAGAGCATCTAAGGATTACCATTGCCAAACACATATCAACGAGACAAAGGTGGAGATAGAATGGACCATGGAACAGTTTCCAGATTGCTCATCTTATACAGATATTTATTTGAAACATAATTTGTTATCTGACAAGACGATTCTCGCTCATGGTATTCATTTCACAGACGAGGAAAAAGAAATCGTTGCAAAGATAGGTTGTGGTATCTCCCACTGTCCAACATCTAACTCCTCGATCACATCAGGTGAAGCAAGAATCAGATGGTTGTTAAACGCTGGTATCAACATCAGCTTGGGTACCGATTGTTCAGGCGGATTTTCACCATCGATATTGACAGTGGCCAAACACGCCCATTTGGTTTCTAGACATCTCGTCATGGGCACATGTAATGAAAAGGAGAAATTAACAGTTGATGAATGTTTGTATTTCGCAACAAAAGGTGGTGCAGAGGTTTGTAAGATTGCCGATAAAGTTGGGGCATTTGAAGTGGGTAAGAAGTGGGAGTGCCAATTGATCGACTTGCTGTGTAAAGACTCTCCAATCGATTGCTTTGATCATCAGCAACCAAAGTGGTTTTCAAATGATTTCAAAACAGCCTCCAAGAAGTTTCAAGATATTGTGGACAAGTGGGTTTTCAATGGTGATGACCGAAACGTTAGAAAGGTTTTTGTCAACGGTAGGTGTGTTGTCGACAAGTGTTAAATGTATTTGGCTTTGGTGGTCGTACCTTTATATATACATAAAGGCTTATTTATTGATTAATTTTATCCTTCTTGCTTTTCAAAAGACTGCACCATCAATATTGTACAAGTTCTAGATGCATTCTCAACTAAGTCTAATAATAACAGACACTATACAAAAGTGGTAAATTCGGGTGCTCTCTTTGCCAGTCGCTCATCAAATCTAACATGGCATCTTCAAATGGTTCACTGAACTGATCCGTACTTTCGAGCGATTTTTTATATTTATCACTGATCAGATTGGCTAATTTCAATATTCCAGCTCCACCCACCTTGGCATTTTCATGATCATCCTTTATATCCAAATTTATCACATGAACTATTCTCTGTGTCTTGTCTGGTTCGCTATAATTTCTAGCCATTAAATCTTCAACGACAGCATCATAACATCTCTCCTCACACGTGAACACTATGTCGAATTTGAAATATCTTTCATTAAATTCCTTATTCCCAGGAACAGCAACATAGGGCCATCTCTCTGCGGCCTTCTTGATCTTCCGATTTCTTTCCAACATCAGAAGAACTCCATTCGCCTGATATAATTTAGGGTCTTGTTTGATCAATTCTTCATAGATGGTGTCGTAATCAGTTCCAAACTCATAAACATTTGGTTTATCCATTGAAGGACCTGGTAACTTGATCACAGAACCAGTACCAAATGAATGCACATCATAACCTGCATCTTGTAGTACCTTGTGTGCTTGCATCGATCTATATTAAAATCAGAAACATTATCCATTAGTAAAAGTTCATATATAAATGGAAGGGAACGAAACAACGTCAACTGACTCCTGTAATCACTCACCTATTCTGATTCATCGCACATACTGTGCAGAATTTCAAGTTTGACATTTCAGATATTCTCACAATCAACCTGATTGATCTATATTGTATGTACTACAACCCCGTTCAAAAAAAATAGGTTTTCAACTGGTGTGGAAAAAAATTAAATAAAAAATATCATGATGTACATGACGATCATTTCGGTTCTGATGTGTGGATGGCAATAGCAAGATCAGTTAAATGAGTGATGTTGTTGGTAATGATAAATAGACTTTCTTGAAATACTGTGGTAAATACCTATACGTAATGATTAATGCAAATCGAGTTATAACCTCGAGCAAAAGATATTATGTGAAGCTACTTACTAGCTGATGAAATATCATCATAGAATATGGACCCCGTTACTGGTGTCAAAAGAGCAGATCACCTTGTACAATGCACAAGAGACGGGACAATGGCTGTTGACTTTGTAGACAGAATAAGTAAAACAGCAAAGTCTAAATGTTTCAAATCACTGGGCACTTCACCGATTAAAAAAAAATTCAATAGTTGATAAATTTGAGTTAAATCTTATATGATTGAAGCCAAATTGCAATTCTATTTCTCTCGAGTTCTGTATCTCTTAGTGCCATCGGTGATAGTTTGGAATTTGGGTTCTGACAAAGCTAGAACCAAAATGTTTGTATTGTGATCTTTGAAACAAAACTCACTCGGAAATCATAGTTTTCAGAGCTTGGAAAAGCGAAGAGAGCTGTATGGCTGTTTTCTAGAGATATCACAAAGCCATACATATATGGACTCATATCTCCTCCTCCTCCTCTTCACTATCACTACCAGTGCCGCTACCACTTTCGACATCGTCACCAACAACATCATCTTCATCGTCATCGGCTTCTTCATCGTCGTCGTCGCTACCGCTCTCGCTGCTTGATCCACTTCCGGCGCTGTCATCGCTCTCTTCTCCACCAAATTGATAATTGGCGTCTTCTTCCTCATCATCTTCATCGTCATTACCTAAAGTTTGTCCATTGTCACCTTCCATCACTAATCCCAATATTCCCTCCGAATCATTATTTTTCATCTTGGATTGTGGTTTAAGTTCTTCTGCCATGGATTGGTCTCGAAAGTCCTTTTGTTGCACGTAAGTATTTATCTGATCAAATTCCTCTTGATCGATCATCGAGAACTCTGATTTCTCGCCATTGTGCAAAAGCATCGTCACGTTGAACGTGACTCTAGTTATCGAGGTATATGTAATACTCTCTATTTCACTGGAACTAAAGAGCAATATAGGTTTTTTGAAACCAAAAATGATATGATTCGGTAGGAAATACAATATTCCCTCTTTAGCGCCTTTATGAGCTCCTACAAAGAAGCATTGGTTTGTTTCGAAAAATGGATTTGACAATGTGAATCCACAAATTTGAAATTGCTTCTGAAGATAAGTGATCAAACTGGTGTAGTTCATCTGTTGCAAAATCGGTAACCATTGTTGATTCAAAACCTCAAAATTCAATTGTAGTAACAAAGGCTCGTTTTTGAATGTCCCTTTGTGATTTTGTTTGTAAAAAATCACCAAGTACTTAGAATTCTTCTTTTCAGGCATCGGTAAAACGGTGGCAAGAGTGATGTTTTCATCTGACAAATCATTCAATATGAAATCTGGTACAGTGGTCGGATCATTTATTGATTTGGTCAATGCTATAATTTTTGTGTCATCTTTAGCAGCAATGACAAAATTTAACTTCTTCCTCAATGGTGATAGCACGGAGAGCTCGGGTAGTTGTAGAACAATATGAAATCCTAATAAACTTGTAATTTCATCTTGGTGCTTTACCTCAAATTTCTTTCTTTTCAAATCAGATCCACCCGATAAGTGATTGTATAACGCTTCAAATGCCGTTCCAGATTCCGGTAACTTATCTTCGATTCAGAAGTAGCATGGCTGTTAGTAAAATTTCAGCTTGAGAAATTCATATTTCGCAATGCTCCGTATACTCACTTATAACTGCGTTTATTTGCAGTTGAATATCTGGGGGTAGCGCTTGAACGAAGGACATCTTCGATTTTCCGCGGATTTTATTGAGACCCAAACACTTTTCCCAAGATTTGGTCTAATTGAAATTCGATTTTGTGACAAGAGTTGAGATTTGTGCTTCAAACAGTGTTAGCCCAGTGTCGCTATCGAGATAAGTGCACCTTAGTGGTATTATCAACTTTTGTTCCATTGGAAGCGCGTCGATTCGTTTTTTCTGGGGCTATTTTGTTCTGCTAGCAACTCAAAAGCAAAGCTGTGGATCTTGGAGTAAAGAATCAATCAACTTTGTGAGGAAATGCACTTTCTACTGTAGTCTGGCTGAATTATATTGTATGAAGCTGAAAGAATATATCGTCCAGTAAATGATTAATTGGATAAATTGAAATAAATAAATAAATAAATAGATAACATGATTTAAGGAGATAAATAAATAGACATATAAATAGATAAATAAATAGACATATAAATAGATAAATAAATAGACAAGAGATGTTCGGTGAAGCGTAATAAACCTTCCATACACATCACTAGTGGGAGTTCACTTGCTTGGCCTGTGGTCATCGCGAACCGAACATCATCAATGTGGGTGGTGCATCAAGTGTTCATTCCTCATTTACATTTACCAACAGTGCTCTCCTCTTCCTGGAATCTTGCAAGTTCCTTACCCTTCTTTCCAACAATTCATCATTTCTCTCCTCCCAATTGTTGAAGAAATAACCAAAGACTACCCAAATTGATGCAGAGTAAAATAAGCCTTCTGGGTACAAAGTGAAAGGCATTTGTCTTATGCCTTGTTGGAAACATCTCAGCAGAACACCTAGAGATTATTGTAAGTATACGAAGCTTAGGCTCACTACTCAATACTAGAAACAAACCAAGATTACTTACCAAAAGTGGCCCATCCAAGGTAAGAAGCAATTCCAGCAGCCATTTTATTTGATTGGATTAAATTGTATTGAAATCACAGTGATTACTTCTTATTTGCCAAACTTTTTTTTTTTGTTTTCCCAAAGAGATCAAAAGTACGGATGAAGCATACTAGAAATTCCTTCATCCTCGTTGCCTTACTTCCACATTGAGAATCAGCTGCTACTTGGGTGGCTAGTTCATTGCAGTGCTAGTTCTCCAGCTCTGTTGATTAACTACGCTCAGTACATCTTCGCTAACACCGGAGTTTTGAAGAACGATCTCGTTTATTCTTGTGGGTTTAGCTTCCCCAAGACATCATAATTTCTATGTCTCCTATATAAGCTTAGTGTTACCTCATCAGTAAATCTAAAAGATCGACTTTTGCCGCTTGAGCACAACGAATGAACTTTGTGTCATCTAGCATAAACAAAATTGAAAATGAAACTTGAGGAGTTTGGTTGTAGCATGTTATATTTGATATAGACACTAGCAAACCAATTGAAGACTGTGTTTGTTTTTTAAAAAATATTTCCACAAACCTTCATGGTATACCTCTCATAAGGAGACTTGTCAATGATTAGGCGTGCACAGAGTCGAACTCCAGTTTGATTGCTAAGGCTTTTAAAAGCATTTTGAGTAAACATTCTTTCACTATCTTTGGAAGCGCTACAATTCAACTGTTGTCTCTGAGTCTGGATCAGAAAATGAATATCTTAGGAGGTGAAACTACAAATTTGTCATTCATTCCAGTGAATCTCTATGATTTGAGCATTAGCTGCCACTAAACAGTTTTTGAGGGACGTTACTGCAGGTTTGTTGATCTGTTGATCGGTTTCATAATTTATCACCAACTGTTTCAGCGGGTTGACTCCAGTCATTGGAAGCTAAACTGTTAGGTACGAAAACACTGGTCAGAAACGATCCCTAGATTATTGACAAGGCTGATCTAGTCAACAATGCTATTGGTAGCCTCAGCTGAAGTCCACATCATCTCGAAACATCAAGAAATGAAAAGATGATAAGTGGTTTCATTTGTTTAGTTTAACGAACGGCGATCGTGCGTCGCTAATTGCATGACTATAGCAGAGACGTACAAGATACCTAACGCTTAATTTTGGCATTTGTAGACCAATAGTTAATCACAGACGAACGAGTCTGATATTCTTTATCATCTGTCGTGTCTCCTTGAATGTAATGAGTGTAATGTCTAGATAGTGTGTCGTTAAATCCTGATTGAAAGTCGAATAAAGTGAGCGTAGATAATGGCATGCTTTACTTTGAAGGTAACCCACTTTCTTACAATGCCAAAGAACACAATAACTCACTTTTATCTACAGCGGGCACAAAAATTCTGAGAGAAAAATGAAGACAATGATAATTCGAGATAAACGTTCTTTCATTTGGAAAGAATCACACTCAGCTTCCTGCTAGCCTCATCAAAGTTCATTTTAGTAGCATGACTATAGGTTGAAAGCAATAAGAGCTCGTAGTTTAGCAAAACGCGTCCATCAGATCAACTCTTTAAAATTGTTCTTATGTTTCAAAAGAGGTGATGAACTGAAAAGAAAAAAAAAAAATTTTTGTGATTACTGACAACAGAAGGAAAACAGTCTGTAACAGTACCCTATCAAGTTCGACCGTGAGATGGTGTCAGAAAGGTCTAAAAGATCGGTGTCTCCGTCTGATCTAAATGATAATCATAAGAAAACCAGGTTCATGGATAATTTTATAGGCTTTTTCAAGCACAATATATCCCAAGAAAATATTAGGAGCAATGGTGTCGCAGATACCGATACATCGATAATGGTTAATACATCTTCGTCAATGGCCAATTTTAATAGGTTCAGAAGTGAAAATTTGGGAAATCGTAACGTCAGTGATATAACAGCGCTCAAGCTTTACCATGAATCATTGAAAAAACAGAACAATGAACGATATAATGAGCTTATAGGAGAAACTAGTTCTTTCGAACCTCTCAATGCTCATTCCATTGGAGAGGATCAAACATTCAATAACGACTCCAACAATACTGTTATTCATTATGAATTAAAAAGCCGGAAACGTCCGTTCAAAGAGTCAAGAGAGAGCTCATTTCTGATACCCAATACACAATACAGAAAGCAATCAACCCCGAGTTTGAGACAACAATTGTCGCGGATTAATCCGAGGGAGAGATCAAATTTGATCAATTTGAAGAGAAAGATGAAGGTGGATGCTTACTATAAGCGTAGAATGAATTACTTGAATTACTACAATCAAAATCACTCAAACAGCAATAACAATTCAATTACATCCATGAACTCCTCGTTTCAACCCGGTGAAAGAAACCAAGAATTGATTTCAACCAAAAAGCTAATAAGGCTGGATTCACATTTGAACAAAAAGACAAAAACACAAAAGATCACGAACACATCTGGGGTTTTCAATGGATCATTTATGTATGATTTGGATGAAGAAGATGAAAAAGATGAGCAAAAGACCACTATTTTGTACAAGCCAATAAATATCGAGCTCAAATCTGAAAAACTGAACAAATATGGGCCTAAGGTATTAGTTCCAGGTATGGAAAAGATTCTTGACGGGTATAAGAAACCCAATATACCTAAAGATGAACCGGTCAGCCAGAAAACAGTTACCTTTGATTTGAAGAAAAATGTGGAGGTGAATTCTGAGCCAGTGAAAAGAGACATTGTGGGACCGACTGCAAGTTTCAATTTCTTGAAAAAAACCAATGATAGTGATGATAAGGTGTTTAGTGGTTCTCAACCTGCCAAGGAATTTTCATTTAGTACTGCATCAAAATCATTACCAACAGTCTCTGAAAATTTTGATGAGTCTTCAACACTGGATGACAATGTTAACAGTGCAGGTTCTAGGGACAAGATTGCTGCAGGTAAGCCATCATTTTCTTTTGGAGCAATACCAGAAAAACCTTTGGCCACTTCCTTTGGCTCCAATTCACAAAATTTAGAATTGAAAAGCAAGGTTACGAACTCAAACAATGCCAGTAGTTCAATCAGTTCCATTCTGAAACCAGCAGCAGGTAGTTCTGATTCAGTGCCTAAGTTTTCTTCTGGAGCTCCTGATTCCAAAGATTCAACTAAGGAAAAACCATTGTTCAACTTTGGTGAAACAGGGAGAAAAATTGATTCTGATAAACTAGATTTTTCATTTGGCAACAAAGAAAAGTCGAATTCTGTATCTACTACTTCATTTTCTTTCAAAAGCAGTCCAACAAAAGATAACAATGCTTCTACGCCTTCAAATTTGCTGAATGCGGAAGCAGCTGTCGCTAATCCTGCACCTTTGTCAAATAATTTGCAGCCTGCTGAAATTCCGAAGTCGCTAGATTCATCAGTAACTGGTGATAAGAAAGAAGAACCTTCAGGTTCTGGGTTTTCATTTGGCAATGGCGCTAAGCAGGAGATTGTTGCTAAACCATCGTTTTCGTTTGGCGCAGGTCTTGGTCAGTCAGTTGCCGCACCGGGGAATGCAGTCACGAATCTGTTCAAAAATGGCAGTTCTTCTACTCACATGCTTGGCAATGATGAGAACAAGCAAGATCAATCATCGGGTCCACCATTTTCATTTGCAACAAATGAGTCGAAAAATTTATCAAACCAAGGTTTTTCCTTCAATAGTTCTGCTCCAAAGAATACTGCTGTCACCCACAAATCAGAAAATTTGATTGATGGCTCTAATGGGGAGACATTGTCTGATAACGTGGCTCTGCCAAAACCACTGTTCAAATTCGGAGACTCATCGAAGTTGACGTTTGGTTCAGCAGATACTAAGCCTGCTGCATCATCTTTGACACTTTCAACAAATGGTGCTGGTAGCATCGCCAAAGTTGAAAACGATAAAAAGAGAACATTTGATGGAAGCAGTGCTGAGAGCGGCGCTGTCAGTAATGGTGGATTCAAGTTTGGGGCATCTGGAGTGAAGGAAAATGAAACCAAAATTGAGTCACCTAAACCAACACCAGCTTTCAATTTCTCCAATGGTGGTAATAAAGTTGGGGGGTTTTCATTCAATTCTGGACACTCTGCGACAACTTCTGTTGTTTCGGATAATGGAAGTGCTGCTACAGCTACAGCTCCTAGGCCTGTTTTCAACTTTGGTGCGGCTAATACAACTAATACTGGTACGACCGGATTTGGCACAACTAATACAGCTGTTTCTAGTAAGGAATCTACTCCGCTGATTGGAAGCGAAGCTAAGAAATTTAATTTTGGAGCTACCACAAAACCGATCTTTGCCGCTCCTGGAACAGCTACTACTTTTGCTAGTTCTGGGAAGTCGACACCGGTGTCGGCGCTTCCGTTGCTGTCGCAGCAGCAGCAGCAGCAACAGCAGCAACCTATACCATCATTCCAATTCAACCCTGGAGCTGGAGTTAAGCTGGATCCAGCAAGTGTATTTGGTGCTGCGTCACAATCGCAAGGCTTCAATTTCAATAATCCAAGCAATCTGACATCGGTATTCAATCCATCGAGATCGGCCACACCAGGAAATTTCAATTTTAACAACGCGAATACTGCAACGATTAATCCATCAAGTGTCTTTGGGCAACAAATGACCCCTGATTCTACATCCAGTACACCGGTATTGGGCAACGGTAACAACAATGCAGTCATTGGCCAACCGGGAAATATGTTTGGAGTTAACACTAATGGGGCTGCCATGAACGGTAACATGTTTGGTGGGTTCAATGGTGTGCCACAGCAGCAGCAGCCACAACAATCAGGGATGATGTTTGGAGGACAGCAGCAGCAGCAGCAGCCAAATGGAGTGTTTGGTGCGACTCCTCCTGCTCCTGGGACAGGTACACCGATTCCTGGTAGGAAGTTAGCTAGGATGAGACAGCCGAGGTCACATAGATGAAGCCCAGAATAATTAGACACATCATTCATTCATTGTATAGTAAGAACAAAATAAACAAATTACCATTTTTCGGTTCAATGTTTTTTTGTCATTATTGAATGTTATTTGAAATGAATGTAAAAAAAAATATATGTCTTGGGCTCCAAGGGTTAAAATTGATCATCTATATGGTGATAAACCCATGAGTGATTAGTACTGTCTTGAAATGGTTATGATTGGACCAGTATATATATGTATATAGTAACTTATGTATAGAATGGTGGGCGATGTATGTTGAAATTTTGACTACTCTCATTGTGCGCCCCTTCCCTTGAACTCATTTCCCCAATCATGGCACGCATGGAGACTCACAGAAGACCCATAGAAAACACACCAGTGACTTGCCCAAAACCGGTGTTCTGGCAAGACAGCAGTTGGCAATTGATGACAAGACAGCGAAATTAATTCTCATAGCCCAAGCCCGTTTTATGACATGGCAACAATTTTCAATTGGAAAAACTGGAGTTGAGTAAGAAATTGAAATGAGAATTTTTATATAAAGATTTTCAAATCTACAGAAAGAAAGAAAATGAAAATTTATGATCACTTTCATCTACGCGTCGTCTATCATCTTCTCTACTTCTTATTATTCTCTCTCTCCCTTCACTTTGTGTGTATGTATATTATTATTATTATTATTGTGATTATTATTATTATTATTATTATTATAATTTTTATTATTCTTATCATTCTTGGTTATAGTTGTTTATTTGTCGATATATTTTTTGGTTCATTTCTAAGATCATTTTGAACCAACTAAATTTAACCACAGTAAGAATTTTAACCCAATTTGGCAACATCCAAATTCAAATCAATCACCTCATTGTGACCATTCTCCTTGGTGGGGCTCGAATAAACGAAATCTCCAAATCCACCAATTGCAACTCCTCCTCCCCCTCCTCCTCCAGTACCGACACCACCATTGCGTACACGGTTTACAGGCACACCTCCACGTTCCGCACTCAATGGTGCTTGTGGAGATGATAGGCCGCCGTTGCCGTTGTTCGATATCTTGCCATTGGCACCTCTGTTTGGAGTGGAGAGAAGATCATTGTTTGAATTTGGATCATGAGAGATCAGTGGGATTGACTTGATTTGTTGATTATTTATCAAGTTTATGCTACTATGGTTTTGACTGTTGTTTTGAATGTTGGTATTGTTTTGATGAAGTGGTAATGAAAAATGCAGATTTTGTTGTTGTTGTTGTTGTTGCTGTTGCTGAAGTTGTTGAAATGGTTGCGGAACTTGTTGCTGTTGTATTTGCTGCATCTGATGAGGCAGCTGATGCTGTGCTAAAGAAACTGCAGGTTGCAATTGAGGATGGTACTGCAACTGAGGGAAATTTTGAAATGGTTGTTGGACATGATCCTGGGGTTGTTGTAATGATTGTTGTGAATTATGCTGTTGTAGCAGTATTTGTGGTTGTTGTTGTTGTTGTTGTGAAAATGGCAGAGGCATGGATCCACCTATATTTTTTATCTGTGGTAGTTGTGGGTTTGCTTTCAAATTTTGGTGGTATTGCTGTTGTATCAGAGTATCGTCGGGTAGCTTCTTGTTTTTCAAAAGGTGTAATTGTAATTGTCTTGTTACACTGGATCCACGTCTTGCCTTGATACCACCATTTTCCCATTTTTTCATAAACTCGTTTTTATATGCAGGAGCGATACACCATTTCATACCTTTACCGGGTTCATTTGGTTTTCTTGGAACTTTGTCAAATGCTTTATTCAAGGACAAATTATGTCTGATTGAATTCTGCCAACCAGTCTTAGAATGACGATAATAGGCATAGTGAGATGAAATCCAATCATAAATTTCGGATAAGGATAATATCCCTTCTGGATTTGTCAAGATGGCTTGTGTTATCATTGTGGCATAACTAAAGGGAGGTTTGATATCCTTTGATTCATCCTTAGACAAATCTTGTTCTCCAATTTTGGAGCCTGGGGAAGAGCTATGAGATTCCCCATCATTGATCTGACTCTTGTTAAAAATTTGAAAGCCTTTCAAATTTGAATTTGGTATGGCATCGTAACCACCAGTTTTATTTTTCATCAATTTTTTATCTTTCAAGTTGTCCAAAAAATGTTTCGATATAACTGGAGAACAGTCAGGCAATATGAACATCATCTGGGTTCCACCAATATCGATTATATTACCACTTTCCAATTGAATTGGTTCATTGTCGGGACCGGGATTAACAGCTCGAACGCCATCAACTTTCAACCCATTTCTACCCAACACTTTTAACATCCATTTTCTGGTGTTCAAATTGTACGTTATTTCAGCATGTCTTCTACTAACAACCTTGGATGGGCCCAAGTCTATAGCTATTTGTTGTTCTTGTGTAGTTGGTTGATTGAAAGTATCGGTGTTCCTACCGATACCTATGTTCAACGACTTGACAAAATAGGTCCAGTCTCGACCAGCGATTTTAGCATACAGCTGGATCTCATTCTGGTCATTCTTGGAATTGTTATATTGTCTGCTGACATACGTCTGTTCGCTATCCAGAGGTATTGCCAACGTTGCTATAACCTGATTTATCAATTCATTTGGGTCATCGTATGCAATGGGCTAAAGATTTTTTCGCGTTAGTAACTTAAATTGGCTTAACAACAAAAACTACTAATAGTCAATCTACCTTAGAATACAATCCCATTCATCAAACTTCATTCGGGTGTCTCAATTAGAATTGAGTCAACAATACCTTCTTGATGAATATAAACAATAGTAACACATAATTTTGGTGTAAATACGCAGAAGAAGGAAAAAAAAAGTATTATTGTTATTGACTAATGTGATTTGGTTGGGTCATACAACAACAAATGTAAATAATTACTTGAAGAATAAAGTGGCAAATGGATTCTAAGGTGATGATGATAGTAGTGAAGAGTATAAAGGTAACTTACAGCACCTTCAACCTTGATATGAGACATGGTTATAGTGTTGGGATGATTGAAGGATGAATGATTGATTGATTGTGGTGTAAATTTTTTCCTTTCATTCTTTGTTTTGGTTTTTTTTGTGTTTTTGTTTTCAAACAAAAAAATTGAAAAAAAAAACAAGACTGTTGTTTACCTTTTCCGGATTAGGATATTAGGGGCTGTATATATATATATATATATATATTCGATTCCATTTAGAAACATACACACGACTTCTTTATTTTGACAAGAGTCTATTTAATGTTAATAATTGTTTTCTATATTAATTGTGACATAAATTGAATATTTGGTATGTTGACTCATATTCTTAATCATATTACTATATATAAGAACGTTAAACTTCTTAATTGGCAAAAAGTCAAAATTTTCATTCACTATCTTGTGTATCTCTCCGTCCCTTAATTCACTCGCATATATGATATATACTTATATCTGCAAGAAGAAAATTTAAAAATCAGTTATATTTTCTTCTGAGAATCACTTGAACCTTCAGTTTCATAGATGAGTCTTGGCTAACACTAGTTTAATGCTACAGTATACAGAGCATTAAAATCAAGTAAGACTCTGTAACTTTTATAGCTTATCAATGGCAATTTCTGGCCGAAATTCATACAATATGCAGACATCCATTACTCCTTGGAGCACCATTTTCAAGATCAAAAGCTTCTATTTTGCCTTATTCATTGTTTGCCTTTTCAAACAAGAAATTTCCTCCTAAAGGAGCAAACAACATATTATCCAATTTGATGACTTGTTGCACCAGCTTATATACCTCCGCACTGATTTTACCGCGGTTCCTACATTGGCCCTCATCAATTTGCTGGTAATACCACGGTTTCTATCAGCTTCACATTGATTCCATGTTGTTCAACGAGAATAGCTGTTATGCAGTATTCAGAAAGAAAAAGACAGTGAATCCTACCAGAGAACAAAAGGGACATACAACTTTAGTGATGAAAATGTTAAATCTTAGTATCTGCTATAAGAAAGAACCTTTAAGTGCTTGAAGTGACTGTGATCTTGACAATCAGGTTGCAATAAATCAAAAAGCAAAACTGTTTTGCAAACAATGTTATTGAAAATACCTCTGGAATTGTGCTGCTAGTGGGTTGCCTGTCTTTCTATATTTAAGTTAAATAATTGCGATAGAAATGGGAAGTTTAATAAAAAACGTGCTTTGGTGGCTAAAAGCAATTCAAAAATGCTTCTTGAGATAATGGACTATTATTTGTTGATAATCACTGCAGACTGTGTTCCCCAGTATGACGTTTGTATATAATACAAAGTGAGTTGGTTGAGAGGCTAATTGGGGCTGTTGGCGATGACTTTGAAAAAAGAAACAAAGATCTGTCAAACATATCTACAGTTAAAATCATCATGAGTAACTTGCAAATGAGATGATCTTTATTGAGTATCTGGCACAAGTTTTGAGCCTAAAGTGTCTGATTTTCAACTAAAGAACATCCAGAAATATATCCTCTTGATATAGATAACTCAACTCGGACGACCACCAAGACGTCCCTTGGATAACAAATTTGTGCAAAAGACATAACAAGAGTTGATTATTCTATTAATGCTGAGATTTCGTTTCATCGAGAGACTAATTGAACAGCAGTAGCGTGGAACTTGAGTAGGCAACGCTTTGCTGCCAAATACGTTTTATGCATAGAGAAAATCAATCGTTGATGGGGTTTTTTGGTTGAATAGAATCGACAACTTGGTGAGATTGAAATCGGTGTTACTCAAGTGGTCTATTGGTTTAAGGACATCAACTTCTTATAATGGAAATGTGGCAGACATTGATACTACCACTGAACTCTGATATGTTTTTACTCTCGTTCACTGTCGTGCGGTATCCCCTAATTCCCTATATGCTATAGTTCTGTCTCACTAAATTTTTTGAGTGTTTTTTTCTTTTTTTCCTTAATGAGTTGGTGAGTGAGTGACCGTTTAACGGAGCGAGCTGCCTAACAGTTGTGAAGCAAAGAAACGACTAAGATATTTTTATTAACAAACACCAGCAACGTATCAATGCCGACTAACAATCCGAAATCTGGGGACCTGTATCTGGCCGTTAATGAACCTCAGCTGGCTCAACAAAAAACAACGGTTGGGTCAGGAACCATTGAACCACATAAACGGAGAAGGGTTACAAGACTGTGTGATGAATGCAGGAGAAAGAAAGTTAAATGTGATGGTCAACAACCTTGTATCCACTGTACGGTCTACTCGTATGAATGTACTTATAACCAACCTTCCTCAAGACGCAGAGCTGCCAATGAAAATCCACAACAGCGGCATCAAAGAGTTCAAGATGGCGCTGGCGAAGATCAACCGCAACATCAACAGCAACTACAACAACAACTGCCAACAACAACGACAACGTCTACAGTGAAATCATCCGGTAACCACCACCAACAACTGCTGTCACTGAATGTATGGGAATCTACACAAAGCACCTTAGTGAAGACGATGCAACAGTATGAGATGTTTGTTGAAAAATTGTTCCCCGATTTGAAAAATATCAACATTTCGAAATTGACCAATGTTTTAAATCAATTGAAAAATGAGAAGAAACAAGTGGAACTCCCCGATATTGTCACCTTGTACAATTTAAGCACTAGAACAAACAACGGTGTTCCATACAGCTATTCTCCGACGTTTTCTCCCAATGGTTATCAACCAACAGCCGCTATTGATGGGTCATTTGAAAGTCTTGTTGGAAGAGAAATTAAGATCATACTTCCACCAAAGGATATAGCTGTGAAGTTGATCTCTAGTACATGGGACAATGCTTGTGTCTTGTTCAGGTTTTATCACAGGCCAAGTTTTATCAAACAGTTGAGTATCTTGTATGAGACCGATCCTGCCAATTATACCGATACACAACAAAAATTTCTCCCCTTGGTATATTCAGTTATGGCATGTGGTGCTTTGTTTTGTAAGAGTTCACAACAGATGAGCAAGAATAAAGTGAAAGAAACTGAAGCTGAGCATGAACTTTTCGAAGATGAAGGTTACAAGTATTTCATTGCGGCTAGAAAATTAGTTGATATTACCGATACTCGGGATATTTATGGTATTCAAACAATTGTCATGTTAGTGATTTTCTTACAATGTGGTGCCAGATTATCAACTTGTTACTCATATGTAGGGATTGGGTTAAGAGCTGCTTTGAGAGAAGGTTTCCACAGAAAATTAAATTATCCATTCAATCCAATTCAATTGGAAGTGCGTAAGAGAATTTTTTACACCATGTTAAAGATGGACATTTACGTTAATACCATGTTAGGATTACCATTTTCATTGAATGAGTCTGATTATGATCAAGATCTCCCCGTTGAGTTGGATGATGAGTTCATCACAGCATCTGGTTACAATGTTGAAAGTCAAAAAGGGTTGTCAAGTTCAACGATTGCAAATTCTCATACCAAATTGTTGATGATAATGAAAAAAGTTGCAGTACAGTTATATCCAACTAACAAGGATGTCACTTTGATGCAAGTGGCAACAAATAATGTTGTTTACAATTTGGAGTTGGAGTTGCAAAATTGGGTCAATGAGTTACCATTGGAATTAAAACCCGGTATTGAACCAAATCAACGATATTACAAAGCCAATCTTTTATTACATTTTTCGTATTTACACATCAAAATCATATTGTACAGACCTTTTATCCATTATGTGTCACAAGACCCTAAGAAGGCAACAAACATGGATGAGTTGAAATCGATTGAATTGCTGAAGAATTGTATCAATGTTGCCCGTATAGTGGTGAAATTGAGCGAAGATATGATTTCTAAAAATATGTTGAGTGGATCCTATTGGTTCAGTATTTACACAATCTTCTTCAGTGTTGCTTGTCTTGTTTATTATGTACATTTTGGACCTCAAGTTGTTAATGAGGAGTATTTGGCAATCAAGAAAGATCTGGAAAATGGTAAAAGAGTGTTGGAACACTTGAAGAATAGTTCTAATGCTGCAAGAAGAACTTTTAGTATATTGAACTCTGTCTTTGCTCAATTGAATAAGAAAACTGCTCAGGAGAATGGTGCAAATCAAAAGACTTCCACAGCAGCTCCGGGTGAAAAACAACAAGATCATCAACAGCAACAGCAGGTTCAACAGATCAACATGTCCCAAGCTGTCAATGCTATGCCTGTGGCCGATAATGCAATAAAACCTATAAAATTGGAGAAACTCAACCTGAAGGATAGCGTTGATGGTGACTTTATGTCGAATGATGCTGGTAATAACAACCGCGATGACATTCCATCAAATAGCTTGAATAGACTGCCAACAACATCTTTGAAGAAAGAGGATGGAAAAGTTGCTGAGGTGAAGTTTGAAGATCAGAATAATGTTTCAATTGGTGATACGTATCAACAACAACAACAACAACAACTGTCATCGTCATCCGTTACCGATGACCAGAGTCTTACTTACTTACCCGAGATCATTGATGGTTTCGATACGCGTGTCTTTGGCAAGATGCTCCCATCGTATATGAATGCCGATTTTAACCAAGTGACAAAGGATTTGGGTAATGAGATCTTGCCACATGATGAATTCAATTACCCAATGGCTCAACAAGGTGGTGAGATGGGTAATGGTGGTAGCAATAGCAATACTAGTAGCAATAGTGGTGGTGGTACAGCGATGGATAACTATGCCAATAGCAATCATAACAATGAGTTTCTTGATGAACAACTGTTTGCAGGTGTTTCGCCCAATCCAATTACCAATAGTGGTGAATACAACTTTGACGAGTTGTTAGATGAGTGGGCACACGATGGGACCGATTTTGCAGAGACGAAGTAATCATTGGTGAGGGTTTTTTTTTGGGTATGACGATGGTGATCCATATATGTATGTATGTATGTATGATACTCTTTTCTGTGTCTTGTGATGTTTCGATTGATAATAGATAGTCTTATTGGATATTAAAAAATCGTGAATAAGTGTATATTCTCCTTACAAGCTACAGAAGACATATGGAGATGGCAGAACAGGAATCTTTCAAAGAAAAAAAGACGTATAGTATTAGTACAGCTAAAAGCATAGGGGGTAAAAACAAAATGGGGAAATGTCAAACTAATAGATAGATAGATAGATAGTAAGATTTGGAATAATAGTAAAACATAAGCTGTGAAAAAAAAATTAAGAGGGGGGGGGAAAAAAACACACACACACACAGGTGAAATAAAGCAAGATTCTAGTGATGATTGAATGTGGTATCATGAATTCAGTCGTCAAAATACTTGGATATAACAGAGGATTGAAATGAAAAGAACAGTTTGAAAATTCAAAACAATGGGAAGCACAAAACAACAATCAAAAGGGATGGCCAAACCAGTTCAAGTTCAGGCAAAAAACCAACAATTGAAACAAAAAACAAAAAACAAAGCTAACTTGAATGATGATAAACAAAAAATAGCCAAAAAAACCAAAATAAACCAAAAAAAAATAAAAAACACACAAAAAGAAAGTATATCACTAGATCAAATGACAACAATAACGACAACTTTCTTTCTCGACATTCCTCAAATGAATTAGATTAGTCGCTTCAAAAGAAAATAAATATAAATAATAGATAGTCAGAGGATAGGGTAAGATATATGAACTATTCATTGAATTAACAGACACCGATTCCGCTCCCCCCAACTACCAATTTGCATAAATCAAAACAGCAGCATTGGAAATGTTAAGTGAGTGAATAGGTGAGAGAGTAGGTAGGTAGGTAGGTGGACCTATGCATCATTTGGTGATTGGCTATGGCCATCAACTGGACCATTACCATTACCATTACCGGTCATGATGATATTTCCTGTGCTCGAATTGCCATTGATGACACTACCTGGTCCACTACCTGGGGCACTACTGCCACCACCACTGCTCCTGATGCTACTGCCACCATTGACGCTGTTATTATCATTATCACCACCAGTTTCATTTTTCAACTTCTTACCACGGCCTCTTATACCACGGTTCAAATTTTTATAAGTCGAAGTGAAATATTTTAACAAGTTTTGTTCATCATATGGTAAATTTTCAATTTTGAAAAGAATATCTTCTTCATTAGCACCACCTAAATCGGCCAATTTTTTAGTCAAATTGTTTAAAGTTTCCAAATGAAATCTATTTTGATGACTTTTCAAATTTCCCAATTGAGTAAATGATTTATTACAATCATCTAAATGACATTCAAATGGTTTCAAATTTTGATGAGTCAATTTATGTGCTTGTAAATTACCCTTTCTTGAAAACTTACGGTCACAAATATCACAATTAAATGGTTTCTCACCTGTGTGTAATCGTAAATGAGTTCTCAAATTACCTCCCTGTGTAAACCTTTTCCCACAAAATGAACATTGATATGGCTTATAACCAATATGAGATCTAACATGAACTTCTAAATGTGTGGATTGAGTAAATTTCTTTGAACAATAAGTACATTGATAATTTTTAGAACGGGCCAATGTATGTTTCTCCACACCTCCAACCAAATCTATTGGTTGAGGTACAACTCCATTGTTCTGATCTGCTAAAATGGATCCATCTTCACCACGAGGAATTGTCTTATTGATACCTTTGTTTCTAGCTTCAATGACCAACATCAATTGATCAACTTTAGTTGCACCTAACAATGGCCTTCCATCATCTGATTGCATCACCTGCTGCAGTGGCACCAATCTCTCACCATTCAGATCCTGCTGCTGCTGCTGCTGTTGTTGTTGTTGTTGTTGCTGTGTATGCTGTGATTGAATCAGAGTCTCCTTGTCGCTTTCAGGAAAAGAATAATTACTTAACGTAGTCTTCCGCTTCTTTGTCTGTCTCTTTGTTTTTTTCTTCTCATCTTTGACCAGTGGAGCCCTGTCACGTTGATGATGTTGCAGTTGTTGTTGTTGTTGTTGTTGCTGCTGCTGTTGTTGTTGTTGTTGTTGTTGTTGTTGGTGTTGTTGTTGTTGTTGAAGTTGTACTTGACGTCTCTGTTCTGCAGGATCGAATAAATTACTCGATGGATACCTACCATTTGTCATGTAAGCAGCGGTGGACCCATTCCTTGAATTCTGTTTGTATTGTTGTTGTTGTTGTTGTAGCTGTTGTTGCAGAAAATCTTGGTCTTGAAAATTTGGAATATGATCTAAAAGGTCACCATTATAATTTAATAAGCCTCTAATGGAATCTCGTTTCAAGAAACTATCAAAGTCGTTTGGAGCTTCATTGAATGGCAATATACTCAATTGTCTTGGTCTATTGAAGTAACTATTTGAACGTTGACGCATAGGCCCGAACGTATCCAATTGATCACTTGCACGCCTACTGTTAGACAAGGGATCTATCAGATCCTTTGGGTTTGCCGAGTTGGGATGTTGTTGCTGTGATCCTTGTTGAATATTTGCGCCTGGGTAATCATAATACAGACCTTCAGTAGAGTAGGTTCGATGGTTATAATCGTTGGGGCCATAAATATTTTCTTGAGATGGATTATGAGGGTTTGATATTGAATGGGACGCATTCAGTTGTTGACCAGACGACGATGGATGATGCGTATGATGATGTGGCAGTTGTGCTGGTGGATTCATTGGGTGAGGCAAGGTTTGAGAATGTTGTTGTTGTTGTTGGGAATATTGTTGATATTGTTGTTGTTGTTGTTGTTGTTGTTGAATTTGCTGTGATTGTTGGGGTTGTGGCAGCAGCAGCAGCAGCAGCAGCGACTGTGGCAGACCATTTGGTGTAAAATTTGGAGTTGGTACAGTTTCACTATTCGCCCTCGAGTTGTTGAATCCTGTGAAAAACTGTGATATTGACTCGTTTCTAGGTAATCCCACACTGGATCTATCGGAAGGGTAGCCAAGATTGGCAGTTGAAGGTATAGTAGGGTTATTGACGCTTGATCCATTTGCATGTTCAATAATGGATCCTTCTCTCATCATGGGGTATAAAAGTGAAGAACCTCTTCTTGAAACGTTGAAGGCACCACCTTCATCAGACATGGAACCCACTCTTATAAACGATGAAGGAGCATCATTGGGATTACTAGCCGGATTGGAGGGGGCATTATTGTTGGATGAAGACATGTTGTACATTTTGAAACGTATGTATTTTGTTCTTTTTTTTTGAATCGATCGATCAATCAATCAATCAACCAAATTACAGTCTTATAATAAATAATGATAATAAATAATAATAATAATAACAAAATAAAAATAAAAAAAAAGTATCGAAATTGATCGGGTATTGCTCACTCTCACTCTCACTTCAATCTCACACACACACACACACACAAACAAAAAAACATCTTTTTGTTAAATTTTTTTTGATCACAAACACACACCAGAAAATATTAATAATAACACAAATGTCTTATTATATATATATATATATATATACTTGTTCTTGTTAAATAGATATATGGATATATTTATAATAGGATAACTCAGATATTTAGGATTCTACTATAATAATAAGTTTCTTATTTACTAATTAGCTAAATGGAAAATAGTGGAATTTGGATGAGATTCGTGTTTTTTCATTTGGCGGCAGAAAAACGAACAAACAAACAAACAAAACAAAAAAAAAGGGGGTTGTTTAGTATTAATACACACTACTTTTATTTGCACATCGAAAATACTTTAACTTCTATTTATGGTAAGTATTACTCCATATGGCAGAGAGGTCTAATACATGATAGTAATTGAAATGATAACATGAAGCTCAGCATATGTTTCTCTACAAAATAATACATTGAATTAGAGTTACCAACCATTCTCTCATTCTCTCTTGTAGTAATGTGCCTCTTTGTACCACTAAAAAAAAAAAAAAAAAAAAAATTTTTTTTTTGCAAAAAAAGGAAACAAGAAGAAGAAGAACAAGAAGTTGGATCAATCTTTATAAAGATATATAAATTATAAAAGAAATCTTATCAAAATGATTTCAGAAGATCTGGAAATGAAGGATGTTACCCCAGAACAAGAAACCCTTCCAGTTGAAGATCAAGACATTGTGAATAAATCTCAGGAGGGAGAACAAGAAGAAGATGAAGAGGAAGAATTAGATTTGGAAAAGATCAAAATGTTACCTGGTAGTAGTGAAGATGGTACAGCTGCATCTTTCCAAATTGCAGATGAGGACCATACTTTGGGCAACTCTTTGAGATACTTGGTTATGAAAAACCCTGAAGTGGAGTTTTGTGGATACTCAATACCTCATCCTTCAGAAGCTAAATTGAATTTCAGAATTCAAACTTATGGACCAACGACTGCAGTACAAGCTTTACATAAAGGGTTAGATGATTTAGTCGATCTCTGTTCGCACATTGAAGATAGTTTCAGCGAGAAGATTGCAGCAGGTAATTTTGGTTCAGAAGAGCCGGAATGAATTTATCATCAGAAAAATTAAGAGATGCTATCCCATCATCATCATCATCATCAACAACAACAACAACAACATCATTATCATGTGTATATTAGAATTGATAGCGAACAAAAAAAAAACCGCTTTTCTTACAGTATAGAGGGACTTGTTGTCCATTGCTAACAGTCCCATTGGTTTAAATCAATCACTTTGCTAGTAATGAATTCGAAACAGTACCTCTTCTTTGACTTTAATCAATGTAAAATGATAAGAAAATAAAAAAGGTTACCCGGCTTTTATAAATTATGGTTTATAGAAGATTATAGCGATGTTTCCTGTTCCAATTGTATCTAAAATTGATTTTACATTTTAATATAATCAAACCGAGTATTCTATGAGTCGTTTGTAGTGATCAATATTGTACAATGTGTATTATATCAATCTTCTTCTTCTTATTCTTCTTGATAAATAAAACGTCTTTTTAAAACAACAAAAAAAAAGAAAATATTAAAAAAAAAAAAAAAAAAAAAAAAAATTTTTTTTTTTTTTTTTTTAAAAATTTTTTTTTTTTTTTATAAAAAAAAAACACCTTTTTTTTTTTTTTAAAAATAAAAAAAATGAAAATTAAAACAAAAA
>JAKTVN010000051.1:0-45762 GCA_030557235.1 Nakazawaea populi | reverse complement strand
CATTCTTATCTGTTCTATTATTTGTTCTGCATTCTTAACATTCTGCGGTCGTGCATTCTTTCTAACATTCTGCAATCGTTTCGTTAGGCTAAATCCTAACATTGCGGAGTTTTAGTTACAACTTTGTTGAGACGTAATTAGTCCTGTTTCCCTTTTAGCTCTTTCTTAGCTCTTACTTGGAACAGTTCTACTGAATTCTTTAGCTCTTTAGTAGCTCTTGTTTAATTCAATATTCACTATGATATATTAATACTATATATCCTAATCCTAATCGCGCCTAACCTCTAAATTGCAGGTTAGCTAATTTCTGTTGGATTTCGGCGTTCTTGGACATCTTTGTATATAATATTCTCTTCAACTCATGTAACAATATGGGTTGAGGATATCTCTAAACACTTATATACGAATAACTGATTTAAACTAAGATGTTGCATTGATCACGTATGCGGCGTAACGCCAAGTGATAGACGCGAAGGATTGATATGATGAAATGCCTTATGAGCATTCCATCAATATTCTAACTATTTCAAGCGCTAATTATACTGAACCTCAGATTTCATTTAGCAATCATCGTTCCACTTTAAACATAATCTGTTTTCCCTTTGAACCGTGATTGCTAAAGACTTTCTCTTTAGAGTCTTATCTGGTTCACAGCCCTCGGTTTCCTAATTGGAAGCATTGATAAATATTGATCAGATATTCATCAAACATGCGGAGTTTCCTTAAATTAGCTATATACCCGCAGTTATTGCACCTAATGCGGAAATACCGAGGTTACTAAACAGGCTAAATCCAACTTCGGTCTCGAGTATTAGCGCAACACCGGAAAAGTAGTTCTTTTCTAAATAGACTATATCTATATATTAATGTGGTATCGCCACTATCAACATATCTAGAAACTAAGAAAACGCGAACTACTGTATGGTTTACACAGATAACAGAGGGCAGTAGAAAATGCCTACTATGGCGCTGTTGAAATTTATTATTTTGCACAATTGAGTGTGCTAGAGCATTCCAACTTGATTTATTTCCGATAATATGTGTCAGAATCCAAATATGCTGCTTGCTACGGTTGGACTGTCGAGACACTTTAAGAAATACATAGTATTTAGTATTTCACAATCCTATGTAGTCAACAAGGATCAGATCAATGACGATAGTTGAATGGAGATAAAACAGTTTTATTGTTAAATATATCCCATAAAATGAAGTGTATAAAATAGTTCAAAGCTATATTATCTGAGTTTGAACTCTCCCTTTTATATCGCTTTGGCTATGTGGTTCTAGAATATTTCATACATCATACTTCGCATACAGACAAACTGGTAACAAAAGAGAATTCAGGTTCGATTGCTAATTGAGAGAATGAGGAGAAGCTTTGGTACTGTTGAGAATTCATCAAACACTAACCCTTTTTACCAATAAACAAATGTATTAATTAACAAAGGACCAAATCGACATGTAAATCGATATTCTAAAATTCATAACAGAGTTACCAACTGTCCAAAATACTACATTTTACCTTCAATAAAGTGATATATACTGGAAAGGGACAAAGTCAACTTCACTAAAATGAATTCGACTACCTCATACACACCAGCTAGTTTGAAAACAAGATTTAACGGAGCCATTGGCCAAGCTCAAAATTTGAACCAGTAGATGTTGATTCTAGAATGGGATTGATGTCTAATGGAGCAAATTTAATCAGGAGTTCCCTCGACCTTCTTAATAACATGAGTAAAGGGTGCTTCTGGGAATAGATATATAATATGTAAAAAACCAGAAGTGTGATCAAAATCAACGGACATGGCAGTTGCATTGCAGAATTAATTAATTGGTTTAGGCCCATAGCATGCATTTTACTTGTGTTTTAGCAATCACGTAACAACAATTGTGTTATAAGGTCATCAAACTTCTAACAAATTGTTAATCTAAAATAGATATATAGAGTGCCATCTTTGGTATTACTTAATGGTCCTGAAACTCAAAGTCATTAAAAGTGTAATCAGGCAAATTAAAAGTGATCGGATATTCTTCTCCTGAAGGTGATTATATAATATCATGGATGATGATATTTTACATCACGTATTCAATATACTTATCCCTTTAATTTTGACCGCTGATTGGGACCGATCTAAATTTTTTCCATCAGTTTTTTTTTCACAAGAGCCAGAAAAATATTAAGTCGAGCATACCAAATTTGATGCTTTACCACTGTGTATGCAAGTGCTCAATTCCGCGAGTTGCTGCTTTTAGGGTCTTGAGAAATGGAGTCAAATACAATAGTTCCCTTTCAAAGCAATCTCGTGTTTTTCTTAATGAAGAACTTCCGCACATAGTAACACCAAATTCAATTCTGAAGAATGAGTTAGAGTTGGACAGCTATTCTTCAAAGCCTACTCAGGGAGAAGTGCTGTCGGAGGAAAACAGGGGGTCCAAGTCAGAAGCGAAAAAAACACCTTCGTTGTTCAAAACAATAAGGTCACTTATAGACCGGTACCAAGATCATGTTGTTCTCGTGCAAGTGGGTGGTTTCTACGAACTATATTTCGAGCAAGCCGATATATATGCTCCCAAGATTGAAATAAGAGTCGCTCAGAGATACTATAAAAGCACAGGTTACTTTTCCTTTGCGGGATTTCCAGTGGCAGCTCTCGATAAATATTTGAAGATTCTAGTGAATGAACTTGGCTATCGTGTGGCCATTGTCGACCAGTTTGCTAATGAATCACTTGAGGATCCAACTATTACCAAAATAACAAGAAGGGTTGCTCGTATTGTTACGCCGGGAACTCTTATTGATGAGGCTCTTCGAAACTTTCAACAAAACAATTTCCTACTTGCAGTGGTATTCCCGGACAATTCTTGCAACAGCATTGCAAATCCAGATATGAAAATAGGCCTTGGTTGGACAGATATAGCCCTAGGCGATTTTTATGTCCAAGAGACGACCCTACAAAGCTTGATCACAACGATAACTAAGATAAGGCCCAGTGAGATATTATTGAATGAAAGCCTAGCTTCGGAGCAATTGGACTCTGGAAGATGGTATCCTGAGCTTTCAGAATTAAAAAGATTCTATGTGAGATATCAGAATTTGCCTACAAATACAAAGCCGATAAGGTCGTTTTACAACATGTTTCACGACACTTCAAGAAAACTTGACATAACTTTCAGCGAATTGACACAGAAGGAAGTAGCAGCTTCAATCTCTGCATTGTATTACATTTCGGAAACTTTGCCTGAATCTGAGCCCAATTTGGCGCTTCCTGAAAGGCAGATACTGTCGGCTAACATGCAAATTGATTCAAGGACAGCTGATGCGCTTGAATTACATAAAACCTTTAGAGATGACAAGAAAACTGGCTCACTTCTCTCTTCCATTAGGACTACAGTTACTACATCTGGGACACGTTTGTTGACGACATGGATTTCAGCCCCATCAACTAGCGTTACCGAAATAAGAAGGAGGCAAAAGTTGGTGGACCTTTTCAGAAAAAAGAGCGGCTTCAGAAATTCTGTCATCCATCTTTTAAAGCGAAGTTCAGATATCAGCAGAATATTACAACGCTTGTCATTGGGTAAAATAGATGTCTCTGAGCTCTGCTCTTTAGCTAAGACCTTACTTATAGTTGCTGAGCTCAAGGAATGCTTTGAGGAAATGTCCTCGGATACAAAGCTGGCTTCTACCATTCTCAATCCTATTATATCTAGATTGAACTCTCCTATTGAAATGGCGAGAGAGATTCTTGATGTCATTGATGAGGAAGCTATCTCGAGAAACTCGCGAGCAAAAAATGCAGGAAGAGAACAGGAAATAGAGCTAGATAACATGGATGAGGAGTTTCAAGATGATGAATCTAGCGATGATCATGCTTTGAATGTCGAAGACTGGGTGATAAGAAAGGAAGCAAATAAAATTTTAAGGATGTGTCATGATGAATATGAAGAACTTTTGGACGCAAAAGAGCTTCTTCTCCGAAGAGCTCAAAAAATATTCATTAATGATTATGGTTGCAGATCCGTGGAATTGCAACTTCACAAGGTTTATGGATATGTTGCCTGTGTCATCGGGTCACAGAAAGCCCTTAGAGGGGTTTTAAACTATCCAGAGCAGTTCCATTTGGTCTACTCTACGAAACAATCACGAGTTTTTTATCTTGAGGAATGGAAAATTATAGGAACTGATATTCAGTCTCATATTGATCGAATACGCACTGAAGAAGCCAGATTTATTTCTGCTTTGAGACGCAAAATATTGCTAAATACTTTTGAGATTAGAAGTGTATCCCACACGTTGGATTACATTGATGTATTATCATCGTTTGCAGTGTTGGCACTGGAGAAAAACTTAACCATGCCAAAGATTGCTAAAACTACTGAATTGAATATCATTGGCGGAAGACATATCGTTGTGGAAGATGGGTTGAAAGGAACGTCGCGTCAATTTACGCCTAACGATTGTTATTTGAATTCATGTGATAGCCCAAAATCAATGTGGATAGTTTCTGGTCCTAATATGGGTGGTAAGAGTACATTTTTGAGACAGAATGCAGTGATCGTTATAATGGCCCAGATGGGATCCTTCGTTCCGGCTGAAAGGGCTACTGTGGGCATAGTGGACAAAGTGTTCAGCCGTATTGGATCTGCTGACGATCTATATCGCGAATTGTCAACTTTTATGGTGGAGATGGTGGAGACGGGCTATATCTTGAAAAATGCCACTTCAAGATCGTTGGCGATTCTTGACGAAATTGGCAGGGGAACCAGTGGTAAAGAGGGTTTAGCTATTGCTTTTGCAACATTGTTGCATTTGTTGCGAAAAAATGATTGCAGATGTTTGTTTGCAACACATTATGGAATGGAAATATCGCAGCTACTAGAAGGTGTTTCTGAAAAGCAAAAGGTGGACTTTTTTCGAACTTCAATCGAAAAAATTGAAAGTGGAGGAAATCCTTTTGACGATAAATTTATATTTGACCACAAGTTAGCCCACGGTATAAGTGCAAAATCACACGCAATCGAGGTGGCACAGCTTGCAGGTTTTCCTACAGAGGCAATTGAATTTGCCAAAAAATCGCTAGACAACTTGGAGTTAAATAGTTAAAGTCTGTCTTGGTTGAATAAAAAAATGTTCTAATTTGATTTTCGTTCAGTAATCAACCTCATCATCAACGTTCTCCAGACTATTTTGCACTAAGTGATTATTATTGTTGGAAGAATCTTGTACCACGCTGGGAGTTGCATCTTGACCATATGTATAAGGTTGTGGAGAAGCATATGGATAATGTTGAGGCTGCATTGGTGGATATACTGCCGGTTGACTGTTGCCCATAGCCGGAGGGTAATTGGTTGGTGAAAATTGACTTGGCTGCAGTGGTAAACCTGTTTGTGGATACATTCCATTAGAAGAATAAGGGTTTTGTTGAATTGCAGTATATGTCATAGGAATTGGTACTGTTTGATTGTTATTCGCCTGGTTTAAATATTGAGGTTGATGCACAACAGCTGCATTGGGCTGTACGTAAGGATATTGGTATTGCGAGTAATTATAAGCCGTGTTTGTCTGACTGATTTGAAGCGACGATGGCTCTTGAAATTGATTTCTCCCGAATTGTGACTGTGATTGATTTGGAAGTGTTCCTGATCGGGATTCTACTCGATGAATTTTTTTCAGATTTTGGTTGTGAATTGTTAGGAATTGTTGTTGCAACTTCTGCATTTCCAACAGAGGGTCTTCCAGGGATTCTGTCATTGAAATTTGTACTGGACCAACTTTTGTTGATTGAGCTGGCTCACTGACTGACTTGTACTCTGAGTATATTGGTTTGTATTGAGCCATTTTTCTCGTTGGGCCTAAATGATCATTTTTAGAGTTTCTCTTGTTATCAGGTGCTGAAGCAACTGATTTGGAATTCTTTTTCTTCTTTTTGTTTTTTGACTTATGAGCGGCCTCTTTCTCATCATCTGAGAATTCCTGTTCCTCTTCTGGAACTTCTTCGTCGTTCCAGTTACTTGCATCAGTGGCTTTTATTGCCTTTATTGTGTCAGTGTAAATAAATTGAGACTCAGGAACAACATAGTATACTTTAGAGCCAATTCTTTCCTTGAAATCAAGAACTTTAGTATCAGAATTAAACTTCACTCGGTAGAAAGGTGATTGCAACCTTCCAAAAACTTCGAAAAGTGGTCCGAGAACTGTTCTGTCCTCGAAACACAAGACGGAGTTCTCTTTCAAAATGCGAAACTCACCCGAAATATGGGCTTTGATTATCACACTTTTCTCAACTGCACTTATAACCTCGCCTATGTATTCAAGAGGTGCCTTGTCATCTATTTTGAAATCTTCCGGCAAAGTTGGAGCTACTTCATCAACAACTTCATTTTTGGAAATAATGGGACCGGTTTGCTCTTCATCTAAATCATCATCAAAATGACTGTCATCCTTTGAAGTAGAGTCATTATCGTTTTTTCGCACCTTGTTCTGTTCGCTAGATTCATTGTCACTATCGTTTTCATCATTTGAGCTGCTCTCATCACTATCGGATTCGGATGAATCTGAAGTGCTATCTGATGAATTAGATTGATCAAGTTCGTCCGAAGAGTACGTCAAAATGTCTTCCTTTTCATCGAGTGTTTGCATTATCATCTGAAGTCGTTCAGGCGATTTTTCAGCCTTGAAAGACTCTTCACTTGTCTCATCTTGAGGCTTGGAAGCTTCCATTGCACCACAAACGGAACCATTGAGAATTTCTTTGGACCCGGATGCAACTTCAACTTGGGGAAACTCTGCGATGCCTTGCTTCGGGTCTGTCATTGAGATATCGTTCTCATTCATGATTGTTATTTTAATGCGATGACCTTATCATTATGAAAAATTTTGAAAAAAAAAAAAAATTAAAAAAAAATCAAATCAAGTACTAAAACAAAAAAAACAAAAAAATAAGCTTCCCCACCAGGAGTCGAACCTGGAATCTTCTGGTTCCAGAAGTGACTAACGCAAATCGTAGCCAGACGCCGTGACCATTGGGCCATGAGGAACGAAGCTTACAGGCATTACAAAAAAAAGATCTAACTATCGACTTAAACTATACACCTCTGTAAACGGGAATGGGGTCATATTTGATGTTTCATCTAACAGATTTGATATTCAAGAGTTCGTGTATTCACCAATGACTTATTTTGATAAGTCCAGCAATTGTGCAGAATAAATTGGTTGGATATTTCCGAAACTTAAGTGAGTTATTCACAATCCTGGTAACAAGGACCTATTTTTACAAAAGTCAAAAAAAACTATGAATCAATCGAGAAGCCATTCTAGCCACAAAGATGAATTAACCACTTGTTAAAAAAGAAAATCAGACAATTTAACTTGAGAAAACTTCTTCATTAATAACTTAATCCACCATCAAAAAAGCTAACAGCGCCTAGTTCCACATTTGACTCTTGCAACTTGTCTCGGCGCTTATTCAACCAATTTGGGTTCTAAGAGCACGAGAATGCTCACTTGTGAAACCGAATTCAAAATAAAGGAAGAATGTGCTCAGAAGGAAAAGATAGCGCCTAGGTCAAGCCTTCATTTCAAACCTGGTCCTCCCTTTGGCTCAACTAATTCTATTGCCAAAATATTCAATTCTGCTGGCAAAGAAATGAACCCCATATTGCATGCCAGATTGGACAGAGGCTTTGAGTTATCTCAAAACCAGTGGATTGGCTATAAAAGAAATTATTTCACGTTGGTTGCTGCTTTCGACTTTTGGAACCTTCGGTTTAGTGACTTTCTCATGGAAAACTTTGTCACTGATACACAGGAAGGACAACAAGTTCCTCTTAAGTGTTTTGCGATCAAGTTATCTGCCTTTTGTGTGGACGATGGAAGTGAGGTCGATTTGATTCAACACAGCGCCAAAAGAGAAAAAGAACTACAGTCACTCCCAAAATTAGCAGTTGCTATCCCAGGAAGCTTACCAGAACATGACTTCATAAGGGGCGCCGCTAATATTAGAAGTCAGCATAAAATGGCTGGCATCAATCGAGTATTTTATTGCAACCTAGACGATTTTCCTAAAAGGGAAGGGATTTTGAAAGACTATCCGACTAATCAGGTTGTAAGGGTTACAAGATACGAGAGGCTCCAGTTTTTTACTTCAACGCATCACAAGAGACCTCCTAATGGTCTGAGACGCTTCAAGATTAGGGTTGAGCTCGTTGGGTTTTTGAGAAATGAAAAGATGGTGGGAATTGCATATATCGAGACTCCACCAATCCTCATCAGGGGAAGATCTCCTTCAAAGTACTCAAACAAAAGAAGATTGAAAGGACTGATCTTAGATACCAAAAAGGAACTTGCAGCTGATAACAGTTATAAAGATTGTTCAGAGAAATATGCTCCTCAGGTGAAAAGAGAGCCTAAACAGCAAGAACTACAGCAATTCGAATTCGAAAGGAAGACTCGATTGTCATACTTCCAAAAACAATGTGAGCTCGCTGTCACACTTGCACAAGAATTGCACAATGAGGAAGACGTTCTTGGAGCTATACAGTGCAAGAGACCTAAAAATCCCCCACTGATACCCCAGTCAGCCATCCATAGATTTCATTCCAGCCAAAATCTAAATCTCTTGGACTCAAAAAATTTAGAAAATGAAACGAGAGCTAAGAATGACGTTTTACATCAAGGCAAGGCTTATGACAGCACTCAATTGTTGGAAATTATCTTTTATGGTTTGCAAAGATTACCACTTGAGCTGTTAGATAAAAACCAGAACACTTCACAAAGTCTTCTCAGTCATGTTTATGAAAACTCTATTAGTACTGCAGCTTTAATCAAGGGAGAATCAACTCCCTGTCAAGTCTCTACACATGGAGCGAGAGACAGTCAGGCCCATAATGATCTGGCCCTACAAAGAACCCCTGAAAACAGTAACTATCATAATTTTGCATGAATTAAGATACAATCGATGAACATATCAAAAACAATTGAGATGCACAATATAATATTTTGGACTCATAACAGACGTTTGAAGAATTCAAATAATAATTAAAAAAATTTTTATTTCTTAAACTCATCTGAAAAATTTTTTGTAGAATTGTACAAAGTAGAATAGAGAGAAGAGATATACAGAACAACTCGAGAAGATGGTGAAAAAAGCTATTGACTCACGTATTCCAACTCTCATCAGAAATGGTGTTCAAGAGAAACAGAGAAGTTTCTTTTTCATTGTGGGAGACAAATCCCGTAATCAGTTGCCTAATTTACATTATTTGATGATGTCTGCTGATTTAAAGATGAACAAGTCAGTGCTTTGGGCTTATAAGAACAAATTGTTAGGCTTCACCTCACATCGCAAAAAGAGAGAAGACAAGATTAAAAAGGAAATCAAAAAGGGAATCAGAGAGCCTAATCAATTGGATCCTTTTGAAGCTTTCATCTCTAATCAAAATATAGATTACGTCTACTACAAGGAAACTGATAGAATCCTTGGTCGAACTTACGGGATGTGTGTCTTACAAGATTTTGAAAGTATCACACCGAATAACTTAGCAAAGACAATAGAAACAGTTGAAGGTGGGGGCTTGGTTGTCATTCTATTGAAATCAATGACGTCTTTGAAGCAGTTGTACACCATGTCTATGGATGCTCATGCCCGTTACAGAACAGCAGCTCACAATGATGTTGTTGCTCGATTCAACGAAAGATTTTTGCTTTCGTTAGGTTCATGTGAAGCTTGTCTTGTTGTTGATGACGAGTTGAACGTTTTACCGATATCGGGAGGGAAGAATGTCAAGAGGGTAGAACCAAGAGATGACGATGATTTAACACAGAAACAGCAAGAATTGAAGAATCTCAAAGAGAGCTTGGCCGATGTACAGCCTGCTGGCTCTTTAGTAGCGTTGTCAAAAACTGTTAATCAGGCTCAAGCTATCTTGACATTCATTGATGTGATAGCTGAAAAAAATATGAGAAGTACAGTGACTTTGACTGCCGGTAGAGGAAGAGGTAAATCGGCTGCTTTAGGTGTTGCTATAGCAGCAGCAGTTTCAAGTGGGTATACAAACATCTTTGTAACATCCCCATCGCCTGAGAATTTAAAAACTTTATTCGAATTCATTTTTAAAGGTTTCGATGCTTTAGGATACACAGAACATTTAGATTATGACATCATCCAATCCACGAATGCAGCTTTGAACAAAGCAATTGTCAGGGTTGATATCAAAAGAGGTCACAGGCAGACCATTCAATATATTTCACCGACAGATTCTCATGTTTTAGGTCAAGCGGAATTGCTTATCATAGATGAAGCCGCTGCCATTCCATTACCTGTAGTTAAGAAGCTATTGGGCCCATATTTGGTCTTCATGTCTTCTACTATCAATGGATATGAAGGCACTGGTAGATCATTGTCCTTGAAGTTGATTCAGCAATTGCGAGATCAGTCAAATTCCATTCAACCATCCGATACAGTTGTTGTATCAAGGGACGAAAAGAAGTCAAAAGATTATGAGCCTGCAATCAGCGGTCGTACATTACGAGAAGTTGTTTTAGATGAGCCTATAAGATATGCACCAGGGGATCCAGTAGAGAAATGGCTAAACAAACTTTTGTGTCTTGATGCCTCCTTGGTGAAAAACTCCAAATTTGCTACGAAAGGCTGCCCACATCCTTCTGAGTGTAATTTGTTCTATGTTAATAGGGATACATTGTTCTCGTACCACCCTGTTTCTGAGACATTCTTGCAGAAAATGATGGCATTATATGTGTCATCACATTACAAAAATTCTCCTAACGATTTGCAGTTGATGTCCGATGCACCAGCTCATCAGTTATACGTTTTATTACCACCAATTGATGAAAGCGACAACAAAATTCCAGACCCGTTATGTGTTGTCCAAATTGCATTGGAAGGTGAAATCTCAAAGGAGAGTGTCAGAAACAGCCTAGCAAGAGGGGAAAGAAGTAGTGGGGATTTGATACCATGGACTATATCTCAGCAATTCCAAGACGAAGATTTTGCATCTTTGTCGGGAGCTAGACTAGCAAGAATAGCAACTCATCCAGATTTTGTAAGCATGGGTTACGGTTCAAGAGCTGTTCAATTGTTGAGAGATTATTTTGAAGGAAAATTTGCAAACATCTCTGAAGATTTTGATCAAGACGACTCTAAATATTCTTTGAAAAGAATTTCTGATAATGAGCTCGAAAATGCCAGTTTATTGAAAGACGAAATCAAGTTGAGAGATGCTAAAACATTACCACCCTTATTGTTGAAGTTGTCCGAAAAAGCACCTTATCGTTTAGATTATTTGGGTGTGTCATATGGGTTAACAAGATCTTTACACAAATTTTGGAAAAGTAATGGTTTCATCCCTGTGTATTTGAGGCAAACAGCCAACGATTTAACTGGTGAACATACCTGTATCATGTTATCGACATTAGAGAGCAGGGAAGATAAATGGTTGAAGGAATATGCTAAGGACTTTCATAGAAGATTCTTATCGTTATTATCCTACAATTTCAAGGACTTCAGTGCAATCCAAGCAATGAATATTATTGAAAGCACCAGAATAACATTTGATGAAGTAGAGCCATTGAGTAAGATTGAGATGGATAATAATTTGTCTCCTTTTGATTTAAAAAGATTAGACGTGTATTCAAGAAACACATTAGATTATCATCTGATCATGGATATGTTGCCTTACTTATCTAGGGTTTATCAGTTGGGAAGATTGAAATCTCTCAGCTTGTCCTCTGTGCAAAGTGCTATCTTGTTGGCTATAGGTTTACAGCATAAGGAGATAGTAGCCATCGCTGATGATTTGAACATCCAAATTCCTCAAGTCACTGCCATGCTCGGTAAAAGTATCAAGAAAATTGCGAAGTTTTTAAATGAGATTTTAACTCAAGAAATCTCAAAGACCTTACCGGAAATAGTGGATGATGAATTGAAGGAGATGAACGGGGAAGAGATAGAGGCTAGTCACGCGGCAGACATTGAAAGAGAATTGGAAGAAGACCTTGAACAAAGTGGAAATGTGATCATCAATGAGTTGAGAGAGAAGCAAAAAGAGTTAATCAACTCTTTAAATCTAGATAAATATGCGATCAACGATGACTCGGAGTTCCACACAAACAAAAAGGCTTTGGACAAAGCTGTGAAAGGCAATGGTATTGTTAGCTTGAAAAATGACAAGAAGAAGAGAAAACAAGAAAAGGCAACCGACATCTATGATGAGGAAATGAAAGCCTTGAAAAAGTTGAAGAAAAAGACCAAAAAATAAGAATTTATTTCGAATGATTATATAGATTCTATAATGTATTCTAGTGTGGTTTTGATCAAGTTGAATAAGGTTTCTCCATCGGGGTTATAGAAACCTTTTAGTCCCAAGCTCAAGGCATAATCACTCAACACGCCACCTGTTTGTTTTATCACCTCTTCATCATCTCCGTTGACGAAAAGTTGCTTGTGATTTTGGTAGTATTCTGGCCAAACCAATTTATCAAAATATCCTGGAGGATCTACCCAAAATCCTCCTATCACGTTGTAACCTTGCCTGGACTCTCTACGTTTTTTGCAATCGGCATACGGAGCTTTGTAGAAGATCTTCACGTCTAGCTGATCAATAACCTTTTTGTTGTTGTACAACATGAACCCATCGACAAGAACAAGGCTCGAAAGCTTAGTTAAATTTTCTTCCACAGTCAACTTCAATGTGGCTATTTCATCGACTGAAAGCTCAAAATTTGCTTTCGATTCATCAACTTCTAAGGAGTCAACATGATATTCGTAATTAGAGTCATTGTGAATTTTGAAGAGTGTCTCTATGAATCTATCAAAATCGATAGCATCTGGTGTGTCCCAGTTTTGTTCTTTTATCACAGGATGGAGTGGAATCTGGTCTGGTGGAAGATAGAAATCGTCCTGGTGTATCAAGCACAGGCTAGGAATCAACTTGGCTAATTGCTTGGCTACTGTTGACTTACCTGAAGATGACAATCCCCCAAATCCAACTACTTTAACCATCTTCTATGCCGATCTGTTATCTCTTAGTTGAGCGCACAATTTTTTTTTTCTTGCTTTGAAGAAACAAATAAGAAAAGCAAAATTATATAAAATACTCATTAGTCAGTATATCCCTTGAGAATGTCTGAACCTATAAATGCCAATCCAACTGTGTTGAATTTCACAGATTTGCCTTCCAGGTATAGCGATGATCTAGAGGAATCTCGCAAAGTGAATAGCCTCGAGCTTTCCAATATATTGTCATTGAGTCTTCTCCCTTCTAGTGCTATTGACTCTGAAGGAGATGTTCTTTCGATGACTCCACCAGCTTTGACCGATAGCGAGAGTATGGTATCCAGTGACGACGATGATGAAAGAGACGTAATTGATGCTCAGGAGATCTTTGATTTGACAGCCTCGATATCTGATCCAGAACATCCAGTTACGTTGGGTCAGTTGCAAGTGATAAATTTGTCAGATATTGAAGTTATCAACAAACCGAGAGAGCAAATTTCGGAAGTGATTATGAAAATCACACCTACTATTACACATTGCTCATTGGCTACGTTGATTGGTTTGGGTATAAGAGTGCGGTTAGAAAGGAGTCTTCCACCAAGATTTCGTATCACAATATTGGTAAAGGAGAAAACACATCAAAGTGAAAATCAAGTTAACAAGCAGTTGAATGATAAGGAGAGAGTAGCTGCTGCGTGCGAGAATGAGCAACTTTTGGGGGTGATAAGTCAAATGTTGGCTACCTGTAAGTGAATTGATGAACTGGTTTAGCGGATTAGGGTAATATTTTTTTTATTCACAATTTTTTATGTACAATATACATCAGTTTTCCTTAACACTCACTTCAAATCCTTTTTTTAAAAGGGCCTGTCTGCAGTTGGACACCGACTCCGGTGGTATTTCTAAAGAAATCGTTATAATTTAACGGTCTCAAATTGATCTTTTGGTTGTCGATATTTTTAATATCAGTCAAATTTTCTCTAATATACTCTCTAGTGGCACTAAAAGCAGCGTTTCTTGCTAACTCTTTCAAGTCGCTACCACTGTAACCTTCGGTGCCCAACCCAATATCAGCGGTGGTGAGGTCTTCATCCAACTCCACATTTTGCAACATCAACTCCAAGATCTTGATTCGCTGTTCCAACCCAGGTAAGTCAACATGAAATCTCTTCGGTAAACGCCTCATAAAAGCAGCATCTATGTCATCCGGTCTATTTGTTGCACCTAGTATCATTATTCGACCATTGGCTTTCAATCCATCCCACAACTGCATAAACTCGGCTTTCAACATCGCAGTCACCTCATGATCTTGTGAAGTTCTGTCTCTTAAAAAGGAATCAATTTCATCAATGAAAATTATGCAAGGTTGCAACTTATTCAGAAGTGAAAAGATGGCATCAACTAACTTATTTGACTCTCCCACCCATTTGTCTAATATTGTCGACATTCTGATGGATATGAAGTTAGCACCACTCTCCACAGCCAACAGTTTGGCCAACATGGTCTTCCCGCAGCCTGGAGGACCGTATAATAAGACACCTTTCGGAGCTTGCATCAAGCCACCGTACTGTGTGTATAACTCGGGACAAGTCAAAGGTAACAACACACTCTCTTTCAAGTCATCGACAATCGGCTCTAACCCACCTATATCTGAAAAGCTCACGTTTATTTCATTAGCTGTTATCACCGTGTCTAGGAGCGACCTTTCGTAGTCTGATAATGTGGACGCGTCAAAAGTAGGATTTGCCTGCTTGAATTTACTCATGGACTCTTTCAACTTCTTCTTATCCTTCATTACAGGAGAAGTCACATCGTTGAGATAAGAATTTAGCAAGTAGAAAACAGAAAAGCTGGCACCAACAAAGCAAGCTATATCTATAGCGGCTTTGACGTCAAATTTGAATTTCGACATGGGTATAGTTATATGTAAATCTTTATATAATGAAACTAAGTATGTGTGTTGCTCCAATCTCATAATTTTTTTTTTTTTTTTCCTTTCATCTGTTAGCAGGTTTTGTTACCATTTTCTTTTGCAGATTGATTTTCCCTTTTATGAGTTGACTTAAAAAAGAACTACAACAGGAATTTGAGAATTAAAAAAGGTACTTATATTTGAGCAATAAAAAGGATAGAGACTGGATATCAAAGTGTCGAGATCAATTAACTAATTTAGAAATCTCATTTAATGTTATCATCTATCTGAATGGGGAAGAAATTAAACAAAAAGGGCTCTCGAAGTAAAAATAAAAATCGAATACAATACAGTAATGTTAAGCAGCCAAACCAATTAACGAAAATTTTAGCAGCTTGTCGCTAAAACTTATTTTGTGAAATCAATAATAAACGGTGACAGTGAGAAGGGAGAAAGTGTTGAAAATTTGAAAATAAAAATAATGTTTGATTGAAGCGTCATTCAAAATCATAAGCTTACGAGAGCAAGGTATGAAATACCAACAGCAACGGCATAAACAGCTGCTGAGCTCTTTGAAACATATCTGTTGGATGAAGAAGCACTTCCTTCATAAGTGGAAACGGCAACAGCGCCTGATGGAGCGCCAGGGCTGCCAGAAGCAGCACCATGTTCACCAGATGGATAAGCAGGTGCGGTTGAACAAGGAACAGTAACAGTTTTGGTGACACCGCCAATAACAGTCTCTGTAGTTGTGAACCATGTAACTGGACCAGTGGTTGGTGCAGGAAGTGGAGTACCTGAGATACATGGAACAGTAGCAGTGACAGTTTCAGTACCGCCAATGGTCAAGGTGGTGACTGTGTAACTTGAATAAGTGTAAGGACCACTGACAGAAGCAGACTCTGATGAAACTGAGGTACCAGATGGAGAAATGGAGATGGAATCTGTTAAGGTCCAAGTCAAAATATCTCTCTTCCTTAAATCTCCTGAACCAGTGTCAACAGCAACATAAACAGTGATACCGAACAGAGAAGCCAATGCATCGGTTCTTGAAGTGAGCAACAGAGCAGTGAATTCACCAACTGGTGCTGGACCTGTGTAAGTAACAGTGAAAGAATTTCCTGAACTAGTGATTGAAATATCTGCTGATACAGAGAAAACAAAGGCATCAAAGTCAAATTGATAGTTTGAGCCACCTGGGGAACTGAAAGTCAATTCAACCCATGGACCAATGTCACCTGGAACGTGCAAGGTCCATAATGGAGAACCGCCATTATTGGAGCCAACCAAGAATGGTGCTGATGATGGTGAAGGTGGGCTAGTTGGAATGGAAGTTGGAGGGATAGTTGATGGAGCAAAACTGGTGCTGTTCAAACTGGTGGAGTTCAAGAAAGCACCGTATGCGGACTGAATCAAGCTTGAAGCTGATAATAAAGCGAATGAACTGAGAATGTTAACTGATCTCATTGTGAAAATGTAGCGAAAGAAAATATGAGTTGGTTAAGTTTATCTTGATTCTAAAAAAAAAAAAAGATACAAGATAAAATGTATGTGGGATCTACCGTAATTTATATACCCTAGCTATTCCCGTGAAAGAGTAGTTTGTACAATAGGTGCCACATTCATAGAAATATCAACAACAATAAACAAAAACAACAACAATCCAGTTTAGCCAATTCTCCCTCTTCTTTTGTGGATGCACAAACAAGTCGGTGACACAGCAGTCAAACGCAGGCAAGATTTCCTATTTGGGAAGGAGAGATCGCCAGCGCAGCAAACTTTGAAAGTATTATTTCTGCTCATGCATAATGCAATATTTTGCCCTGCCCCTCCTCTGTTTGGGCGTGGAGAGAGAGAGAAAAGAGAGAAGATCGTCGCGTAGCACGACCAACCCCAACCCACCTATCGATTTCTAAATTAAGCACTGGTACATGTCTAGTACGTGGAAAAATGAATGTACGATGTGAGGGACAAAATTCCCAGTATTGAATGAGCATATGGTAAATGTAGCTATCAACACGAATTGTGAGACAAATTGGGTGTTAGCTAGTAACAGGTGGTTAAAAACAATTTTATCTAAACCAGGAAGAATAATTGCATGATGATATGATGATGATGAGCGAGCACCTATCAAAAATGATTGTTTCCGTTTTCTGAGATGGGCTTTACTTTCCTCATTCGGGACGGAAAATTGTAAGTTGCTATTGAGAAAAAAAAACAAGCATAGTAAGTACTACGCATCGAAATCCACAATCACTGTCACACCAAGGTGCATCAATAGCACCTTAAGAGTCTGCTTCTCATAAATTATAAAATCTAAAATTATTTTTAGTAAAATGCCATACAACACGAGAGATTTTTGTAAACAAACAATATTTTCCCAACATGGGTTCCAAAGTTCGAGAATGACAAATAAGAACTTGCCTCTTTAGATTGTTACAATAGCTGGTGTTTTTGTTTTCTTCTCGGACCTCGAAGAGACATTTCTCTTAGTTTGCAGTAGTGTATGAAAAGAGGCTTACAGAAATAAGTTTGCTCAAGTAAGGATACAAGAATTTGTCAGATTGGTAATAATGTACGACTTATGGACAAGCCCAGTTTTTTTAATAAGCAGGTCAACAATTACTGGTAGAGAGCCACATACATAATGATCAGCAACAAAACCGTGGATTGAGGCTTGAGCAGATCAGACCAGAGAAATGACTTCCCTAAAAGGGAATGTATATTGATGACATAACTGTTATCTGGTTGACCCACAGTAATTCTGTATGCTATATATTCAGCCAGTCATACATACATACATACATACATATATACATATACATACATACATTAGTGTTGTTTTGGTTGCACCCTAAATTGTAGTGCAGAAATTCATCAAGAAGTTGATTGTAAAAGCAGCAACTTCTCCTTTACGAAAAAATAAAAATAAAAATAAAAAGATTTAGAATTTAAATCCCCCATAACAGCATGTGTGAAAGATCTATTTATTTTTGTTCTCTTGTTCTCCCATCTCGAAAAGGGAAGAAGATTTGATATTTTGGGAAGGCGCCCGTCTCGAGTCTCAAACGTCTGGACTGACAAAACGCGAAATGATTTAGGAAGTAGGATCACGAAAAGAGAAAACTGATACCAATACGGATCAGAGGGACGAACTCGTGCGTGGGATTTGGACTTATTTCTGTATGGAAAGTCAGCGGGAGATCTATATTTCGGTATGGAAGGATTTGCATTTGCCCCTCCATGCACTGCTGCTAGCACAAGAAAAGAAAAGAAAAAAAACCCAAAACGCGCTTTTGCTGGAACAATACAGTTTGTTATTGCCCACACACACAAGTTCTCAGCCTTTTCTGATAACAATCAAGTAACTTTAGAGTTTTAATAACGAATAGTAGTATTTAATTCAAATGTGAAATTGACACCCACCTAAAAACAGAGGAAGGTATGTTCAATCTAGCTTTCAATATTGTTTCTAAAATTAAATGTCTTATATCAAGAAAAGCCATCTCATTTTCAATATCTTCCCCCGAAGTTTCCACGATAAAATTGAGCTCTCTGAAGGTTGTGATTTTTTAGATAGCAATCATCAGCTTAAAGTCCAAAGTATTTATCATCACCAGTATTTGATTAGACATGTAATATAATCAATCGAACCGTATTTATCAACTTCTCCAATAGGCAACTTATTGTTATTTCCAAAGCGCAACATGCCAATTCAAGCCAATTTTGTATTCCAAACAAACCTGAAGACGAAAACTAAATAAATAAAATTGAAAGATTTCTAAGGAAAAGTTGCTGGTCTCAATCGAGAAATCAGATAACAGAAGGTGATTTCTTCTTTTGGATAGAGAAGACAGTTCTTTTGAATATCTATTTTATTCTTTTCATTCTCCTGTTACTCGTTCAATATAATGGTGTGGCTCACTTCTTGTTTTTTTTGTTGACTCAATGAATTGAATGGGAGATGAAAGTAGGCTGTAATGGATGGTAGCCTCAATTGTGGGGTGGGGTTCGGATACCCAGTCTACCGGTTGCCGTGAAGAAGTGCGCGCAATTGAGGAGAGGAGAAGGATATTAGGCCCACCCACACACATCAAGTTTTGATTATTTTTTTGTAATTGTCAGCCATATAAGCCAAACACAACTCATAAAACCTTATTTGTGACCAAACAAAACTCATTCAATAATCAATTAATTATTGAATAATATCAAACATGACTACTACTGCTACCATTTCATTGAATTCTATACTCAAATTGAGGCCTGATGCTGACGATTATGTGCCTGTCCAGGAGAGAAAAGATGCTCAGTATAGCAAAAAAGAGCGAATGATCCTTAAAGATCGTCAATATTTCGAGAATATTGCCAACAACACCGACAAGGTTGACAAGAGTATCATCAAGAAAAGAGCAGATGCTCTAGTTACTAATGCTCCGTACAATGATTTTAGAGATGAGTTACTCACCCATGGGTACGCCGTCGTCAAAGGTGCCGTTCCAAAACTGCGCGCCAGGGAGTATGAACATAAGATGTACGAATGGGTTAGATCATTTAAAACCACTAAAGATTTGAATATCGATGACAAGTCAACTTGGATTGAAAAAAATTTGCCATCACATTCCTTGAACAATGTCTATTCGTTATATGCATCGTCACATGAAAAATTCATGTGGGATGCAAGACAAGAACCTGGTGTTATTGATGCATTTGCCAAAATCTGGGGTACAGATGAGTTGTTGGTATCATTTGATGGGTTCAATTTCAGTTTGCCTAACAGAGCCGATGTCCCTGTAGCTGCTCCTTGGCCCCATGTTGACCAATCTCCAAAGAAATCGGGTATTCAATGTGTTCAAGGTATCATCAATTTGAGCAATGCCACCGGTTCCGAGGATGGATCTTTAGTCGTGTTTAAAGGCTCTAACAAAGTATTAGAGGAATTTTTTGAAACGCAAACGAACAAGAGTGATTGGATTTCGCATGATAACTATAACTTCTCACCACTGCAATTAAGATGGTTTGAAGCAAGAGGTTGTGAAATCATAAGGGTCTCACTGGAACCAGGTGATTTGATCTTGTGGGATTCTAGAACAATTCATTATGGAGGAGCCCCAGGTCCTTCTTCTAATCAAATAAGATCCATCATTTATGCTTCATACAGTCCAAGAGAATTTGCTAGTGAGGAAAGCTTGGAAGCTAAAAAAAGAATCTTTAAAAGATGGAAAGGTACTACTCATTGGGCTCACGACAACGTTGTTGAAAGAGACTTTGTACCATTGACTGCCGATTACGAAGTTGACCCAGAAAATAGGTCAGAACCTATTGAAAAACCAGAATTGACTGATAAATTGTTAAAGTTGGCAGGTGTAATGCCTTATTGAGAGCAGCGAGAAAAAAGGCGCGATGATACCGGTTATCATGGTAGTCTTTAAAACTTGAATTTATCGAGTTCATGGAACTATTAAATCGTGAGATAAAGTTTGTAACCCCTGGGTCGTTAGCGAGGAGCTTGTCTTACCCACTCTTCGGTGATGTTTGCCTGTTTATTAACATTCGATTTCTATTTCGAAGTTTGTTTTCCTTATAGCGTAATGTACCGTTTATCTACTCACTTCTAAATGAACTTCGAAAGTTCTCGGGAGGGATATTCTTTGACAACTCAATTTTCGAGTTGTGGCTGTTGTGATTAAGTAAAAATAGTAATGGCTGTTACTCCTTGAAACAATCACTCATCAAATACAAAATCTCGTTCACTTATCAATCAAGACTTCAATATTGCAAGTTCATACTAGACGGTTAGAGATATTGACTTTAATCTCTTTGAATTTGATCGATTATGTTTAAATAGATCAAGATTCGATAGCCATGTCTTAAGCCACCGACCAATCTGGTAATAATTACCACTTGTGGTCAGACACGACACATTTACTGATTTGTTTACACAAGAAAAAAAAAAAAAATTAAAAGAAAAATCAAAACAAGGAACTTGATCCATCGAGTCTTGGTGATCTGAATGATATATACAGATCTATTCATACGTCTCACCTACTATCCTATTAATCGTGGCTCACCTTCAAATATCAATTCAATTCAAGTTTGTTTAACCCATTCCGACATTCTACTATAAAAAACCATCGATACGTGTACCCCAAGATATTTTCCCAAAGTAATGCATCATATCGGCTTGACAACAAACACAATAACAACAACAACAACACTAGTGATATAATAATAGCGATACGATATGACTACACATCAGAGTAATATAATAACCGATTGGGGTATAGATGAAGGTGTACCGTCTTCGCCGATGACGTATACACATTTTCAACCTCTACGATACATCAATAGTTCACTTCGATCCCCTCACAGTTACACCAACAGTTTGAATTCGAATCAGAGTCAGTTGATTGATTATAGACTTGATAATAATACCACAGATTCTACATCGATGGGTAGTCCTGCGATAGAGAAGAGCCAGTATCAAGATTTCTTGAACTTTGAATATCGCTTTAATGAAGTGCACATGATTAATGAAAAATATAACGAGAAAAGTTTATTGATAGTGGCGAGAAACCTGTTAAACGAAGAGACAAAATTAATGAGAAGGTTATTAGACCAGTTCAACTATGCCATAATCACTAGTGATTTGATGAGAAGTGATACCAAATTGATGTATTTGAAACCAAGCGAACTGATAACACCCACAAAAAGCTTATATGAAATGGAGATGATTCAATTGTTGTCCTGTACAATACGAATGCGAAGACCTGATTTCAAAATATTATCATTACTCATATCTTCTATACGTTACTTGAGCCGACATGGTTCCTACTTGCTCTTGAGATTGACTGTGTCAATATTGGTCAAATATCACGTAAGGAGAAGAATTGCTAATATTCGGTCGTATCTGAATAAGATGAAAAGAAAAATGGATAAGTTCATGAACTCGAGTTTCCAACTAGATAACAGCATAATAGGTGTGATGAATCTTGTGAGAGAAAGTAAAATGAAAATGTTGAGAGAAGAGATTGCTGGACAATTATTACCGAGTGGGCTCAATCCAGAAAAAATTGTAAGAGAGACAACGATACAGGATTATTTGATATTCAAGAATGGATTGACTTTATTAACGATCAATTACAACAACAATATCAAAAGGTTACTACATTATATAGATGTGGCTTGTCTCCAAAGGTATTTGAATATCTACAAGTTGGATTTTCATAGTAAGGATGTTGATTTTATTTGGATTTTAAATCACTCCAAATTTGACGATGATGAAGACCGATTGAAGAGGTTTCAAATTGGTCAAGATTTTTCAAAAAGGCAAGCACAGTTGGAAAAATTGGTGAAACGATACGTGATTATAAGAAAGATATATCTCTGTTGCTTGCTAGCTATGGGGGATTCTGAAGACCGGTACGAGTTTAAGGAGGATTTTATCTATAGGCAAGTTTTGGAAAATCAATTCAATTTAAAGATCAAGAGGCAATATCTGTGTACGACTTATAAGTTGGGTATTATCATTGAGTCGATGAAGGTAGAAGAAGCCATATCTGGATTGAATGGACAAATAAGGGAAATATCAATCGGGAAAAAAGAGGAGTTAATTTTTTTTCAAGAAGAGGGACACAATGTCTATGACAAATTGATATCAAAAATGGACAGAATTATCAACACCTTACGGCACAGGAGACATAACGGGTATGATATTGATCATGATAAGAGTATTGCCCAAGATTTGACCGAATTGGTAACAATTTATCAAGGTACAAATAGAACCGTTTCCAATCCGATTGATAAGAAAACAAATAAGAGATATTCAATGCCTTCAATTCCTAAGCAAAGACTGAGTAACAAATTTCAAGATTTATCGGTAAGCAGTACTGGTGGTGGTACCATTGACAATAGAAACAACAATGGAAGCAACAACAGAAGAACCAGTGGTAGTAATGGGTTGTCATTCAACTTATTGACAGCTGTATTAGAGGATGATAGTAGCATGAATAATCATGTTGTATCATTTGATGACAATTACATCAAGTTAAACATGCTTCTGCTGCTGCCACTGTTGTTTGATGAAGATGTAGTACTGGAACAGAATAATAATAACTCCATAATCATACACGATATGGCGCAATCGACAATGATCGAAATGGAGGATGATCTCAAGGACAATAATAATATTGAAAACAATAGTGTGAGAATAGAAAAGAAAAATATTATGAGAATTGGAAATGAGGAAGAGGATGAAGAAGAATTGGAAGAGCACGAGTCTAATTTGACACAAGCAGAGATGAGGAAGAAATTGAATAGCACGTTTGAGAAATTTTACAAATAAAAAAAAGTATGTGTCTGTGTGTACAGGGTTTTAAGTAATTGAGTAGTAACGAATTTAACCGGGAATGTACTTTGATGATGATAATAGTGAATTGAGTGCACGTATGACTGGTTGAACTTAATTCACGTGTGCTTGTTAACAATATGAAAATTATTCATCTTTTCATCTTTGAATATTCTGTTTCATTTTCATCACTAGCAAAAAGAAGGGCAAGTTTCCATAGACATAAAAAATTTTGAGTTAGTTACGATATAGAGAGATATACCGGGAAGAAAGAAAGGAAAGGAAAGGCATAAATTTTGTCTTTTGGAGCCGTACATTAGTGGAAGTAAATAGAAAAAAATGGAAAAAAAAAAATTTCTACTTCTCCGCTGCCTCTGCTTTTGTTTTCCAGTCTTTTACAATTCGTTAGTAATTATATTTTGTTAAATATGGGTTTGAAATAGATAAATAGATAGGTGCTTAGTCACAAGAATAGATAAGAAGGGGAGAGATAAGAATATGATGTAATACTACTGATAAGCCTTATGAATAGATAATGTCAAATTCTTAATTGTATGTAAGTGAGTACTTTTATAATAGAATCTTATTGCCTGATTGAGTAACTTTTTCAGGCTTATCTGTTTGTTTAAACTCGAGCTGTACACGACTTCACCAAATTGCTTAATACTTCTTCGGCTTGTTTTTCTTGTTTTTATAAGAAAAGGCAAAACAGTTGTAATAGAAAAGGAAAAGGGGCACAAGTTTCTGCTGCACATTCGAATGATACATTCATTCTCAATTACAGGACGGGACAACACTCTCCATCGTTGTCTGCTTTATATATATATATATTCCGGGTTTGTTTTAATTTTTGATCCGTTTTCATAACAATCACCACACTGTCTCACTCACACCAGTCTGCAACAAGGCATTGTTACAATACGATATATATATAAACAATAGAATCTTAAAAGTGATACGAACAAGATGGCTACAAGAGATTTACCAAAATCTTTTGGTGATTTCACCACAGGGTGGGTAGTTCGAGCTGAGAAGGAGATGACCATATTGCGTCACCGGTTCGATGATAGTAAAGTGGAAATTCCAGGAGATTTGGATGTCTCTGAAGATGTCCTCGATATAGTGAAACAAAAAGAACAAGTTGAAGTTGTACCTACAAAACTGAAGTCATCTAAAGGTCAAATGTTATGGACAATCTTCACAGCAGGTGCTGGATTATTCTCTGATGGTTACATCAATAACTCCATCTCCACTGTATCAACTTGTCTCTCTAGGTTATACCCTAAGGAATATGCTGAATCGAATGCTATTTCCAACGTTTCTGCCATTGTCTTTGCCGGTACCGTACTTGGTCAATTGGTTTTTGGATATGTTAGTGATTATCATTCGAGAAAGGTCTCAATGATCATTTCAACACTGATATTGATCGTTTTCGCAATCTTGTGTTCGGGATCCTGGGGTTATAAAGGCTCAGTCAATGGTATGTTGGCTGCTTTAACACTGTATAGATTCTTTTTAGGTATCGGTATCGGTGGTGAATATCCTCTGGGTTCCGTTGCATGTGCTGAACTGTCTGCGTTATTACCTTCAGGTAAGAGAAATAGATGGTTTTGTTGGTTTACCAATTTCATGATTGATCTGGGTTTTGTTGTCAGTTCATTTGTTCCAATGGTGATGTTATGGATTTGTACTCCAAAACATTTGACCCCAGTTTGGAGAGTCACGTTAGGTCTTGGTGCTATACCACCAATCTCATTGTTTTTCATGCGTTTAAAATACGATGAAGGTGAACAATTTCAAAAATATAGATTCAAAAAAGTTAGAGTTCCATATATTTCAGTTATCAAATTTTATTGGTTCAGAATGATTGTTGTTTCAATATTATGGTTTCTTTACGATTTTAGTGTGTATGCATTCGGTTTATATTCATCTCCAATTTTGAGTCACGTTGTCGCCAAAGATCCAGTTACCGGTGAGCAAGATTTATATCAAAATTTCGGTTGGAATATTGTTCTTAATTTGTTTTACATTCCAGGTGCATTTTTAGGCGCCATTGCAGCCGATTATATCGGGCCAAGAGTGGCTCTTGTCACTGGTGTTTCTTTACAAGCTATTGTTGGTTACATCATGGCTGCATGTTATGATAGATTGGACAAACATATTGCAGCGTTCGTTGTCGTTTATGGTATATTTTTGAGTTTGGGTGAATTCGGCCCAGGTGACAATATTGGATTATTGGCATCGAAAACTTCAGCTACTCCTATTAGAGGTCAATACTATGGTATTTGTGCTGCTATCGGTAAAGTTGGTGCCTTTGTAGGCACATATGTTTTCCCAATTATACAGAAAAACGCTGGTGGTGCTGACACTTTGAAAGGTCAGCAACTGCCTTTCTGGGTGGCCTCCAGTTTATGTGTCTTTAGTGCACTCTTGGCATTGTTTTGTTTACCCCCTGTGGATCAAGAAGCTGTTGAAAGAGAAGATCGTTTGTTTTTGGAGTATTTAACTAGTACAGGCTTTGATATCACACAATTGGGTACCGAAGAATATGCAGGTGTTGTTGCCGGTGACGATAACTCTTCAGATGATGTGATCAAGGTGACCTCAAACTCAAGTGTCCCAACTGCTGCTAAATATTAGTTTTACATTCACCATATTTTTTTTGTGTCTGTTTTTTGTATTAAATAATTACTTTCTCCCATCCTGACATCCATCTTATATAATCTCTACACATATAGCACGGTTGTATGTATGTGTAAATGTTTTTTTTTTCTTTCAATTACGCGTCAGTTTTGGAAAACGCAACAGATTCTCTCTACAAACAAACAAACAAACAAACAAACACATTGACGGGCTGCACCCATCACAAGGCAATGAACAGCAACAACAATAATTATAGTTATCCTAATAACAGCAAGAGGAAGTCTGTGATATACACTTCAAGATCCACTTTAGTTGGGTCCAATACTCGCAATGATCAAAGACTCGAAGCTGCAAGAAGACAAACCTTGGAGTTAGAAAAAGTGGAACAAGAAATAACCTTAACATTACAAGAAATCGACAGAAACCTAGACAAGACCAACAAGGTCATCAATGAGTCATTGATGCCGGTTATTAAAGCTTACTCGAAAAGCTCAAAAAAGCTTTGGGAGGGTTCCAAATTCTGGAAGAATTTTTTTGAGGATTCGGCCAATATACAAATTGGTGGTGTAGAAGAGATGGCAGATAAATATGAATCAGAAAAAGAAGAAGTGGATAATACAGGGAAGACAATAGTTAACCAAAATCCAGTGGTGACTCTGGAAAAGGAAGGAGATGACACAGCGCTTGGGGAATCTACAGGTGGACAAAGTATAATAGCGAGATATTACAATCAGGTGAACGGACAACAACAACAACAATCATCGACGCTAATCAAGTCCACACCAAAGAAGAAAAGTTCACAACACTTTGAATCCTCACAATTACAACCACCTTCCTCGCCTATCATTCCTCAAAATAATATTAATAATAATAACAACAACAACATGACCACATCTTCTATATTCAACAACTTAAATAAGGAAGAGGAGATCAATCTTCATAATGCATACAAGATCAAATTAACACCCAACAAGAGGCAAAAAAGTGGGATTTTTGAAGACAGTCCGGACATAGCACCGCCACGATTGACAGCATTCTCTTTGTCGAAGAATCCAAACAATCTTATCGATAGTTTTAATAACAATGACTCTACTCAGTTGACTGGTTCTCCACCAAGGACAATTACCTTTGCCAGAAATGAAAAGGGTTCTACTAAGAGGACACCGTCGAAGTTGTTGGCTCAGAATAAAACAAAAGATTTGAAGGACATTGTTGGTACAGATGATTCTTCTTTACAACAACCTCCTCAGTTCACATTAACCAATACTCAACTGTTGTTTGGTCAAGTTGATGATGATAGTACGAGTATACATCTGGCTCCGCAGACAGCGGTTGGACAGATAGAAAAAAACAATAATACAAAAGAGCAGTATGAATTGGATGCCATACTTGATAATAAATATGATCAATTCAAGAAGAGCAACAACATTGATTGGTCAGAAGAAGATGATGATGTTAATGATGATGAGTTGTTGGAAGATCGAAAACAGGGGCTGTCATGATGTTTTTTTAAGTGAAAGAAAAAAAAAAAACACAAATTGTTTTTCAGAATGAGTTTTTTATTGATCTCACTCAATATTTGAAGAAATTGCCCAGTGTATAATAATACTTTCTAGATGGGGAATATAATGTCAAAGAGTATTGCGCCTGAGTGTGACGACTTGAAGAAGAAGTATGACGACTGCTTCAACGGTTGGTACACGGAAAGTGAGTCAAGTTGATTCATTTATATGCGATGGGCATCTGATATTAACTAACATGTTATAGAATTCTTGAAAGGTTTAAGTGTAAGTGTGTTTTTCATAAGAGAAAACAAAACACAATATTTATGTCTATCTATGAAATAGATGTCATCAGTTCCGAAACAATCATCATACTAATCTATCTATCCCTCCGGAGTGTAGTTGCAAAACGAATGTGAAGACTTGTGGTATGAATACAGGGAATGTATTGAAGTGAGTTATATATATATAATATCTAGTGAAGAGGAGAGACCACTAACAATTTTTTTAACCCATTAATAGGTGCATTTGATCAAGAAGGGGATTAAGCCAATGTTAGATGAATCGGAAAAGGATTCTCCATTTGAAAAAGGTGGTGTATTGGATGAGAAGGATGATAGAAAGAGTAAATGATTGAATGAATGGTATTGTATATAATTATAAATTTAACCAGATTAGACCAGACCGCCCTTAATTTCGAATCCAATGTATTGTTATCTATAACATCAAATCTTAGCAATTCTATCAATTATCCTCTAATAAGCATTTGTGTCTTTTTTTTTTCTTTATAAAAAAACCCCATTATCTCATGGGTAATGGATGATTGTTCAGCAAATGTGTTCTCGTGGAATTGTTATTATGGGGAGACTGCCCCCTTCTTTTCAGAGAGACAATCGTTTAGTGTTTCTTGCTTCTTCTATGCTACATAGAGAATTGAGAGACATGTATAATCAAATTTCCCTAGATCTCTGTCGTTGTCTATGTCATCGAATAATTTCCAAATCGACCATGAGTTGTAAACTATGATCTTGAAAGAGTTTTCATGTCCATCATTGCAAAAAATTGTATTGTCGCTGTAGTCATCTTCATCTTCCAAGTCTAGCATTGTCTATTCTTTCTGAAAGTATGTTACTCAATGTTCTAACTCTTACTCTAAATTGTGTTGACAATTCGAATTTAAATTCGTAATTGATTGGACCTTTTTTAAGATCGCAATTGAACTCAAAATTGAAATCACAGTTTCACAAAAGAGTAGTCTGTAGCTGAATCACACTTGTCTGAGCAAGAATATGAATAATAAATTTGCTAATGTAAACTTTAAAATACTTGCTAGACCGTGAATCATCTTGTCAAAAGATAATTTGAAAAAGTAAATCAGTAGTGAGATAGTAAATTATAAAATATATAAAGTTATATTAGAAGCTGTTTGTAGCGACATCAAATTTTTAGATATCAAAACTCTTTAAAGTCACTTATGTAGAACGGTTTTACAAAGATTGCTCTCTCTACCCCCCCCCCCCCCGGATATTGCTCTCTGTTATGGGGTCGTCATCATCGATGGTATAGCTTTTCATACACCACTATCAGTCACAATACCAGAGCTTTTGAGTATACCCCTCACACTTTGTACCTCTTTTTTTTCTCTCGAATTCTTCCTTATACTTAGTCATGGCATGAGAACTAACCTCTGTCCTCAGTTTGTCTTTCTCCAACCATTTCATCCTTTTTATACGACTTTTCCAATCATCAGTGCTTACAAATCACACTAAAAAACCAAGTGATCTTATTAGGTCTTACATCAGTTTTTTTTGCCTGAAGTATTCGAAAGCATCAGCACAAAATTTATGTCAACATTTGTTAACCCAAAGTATACTCACTGTAAATGGCTGCTTTTGTTTCATTTAAGTCTTTTGAGATAATTGGGAAATGTTGAAGAAAGACACTGAAATTCATTTTGATCAAAGTTCCTGATTTCCTGTACTATCTACAAAATATAGGATCGCGGTCTATAAGAGCATACTAAAAAACTCCAGTGCATAGTTGTGCTAATGAGAATATCAAATTTGGTAGGCTCTTAATTTCAACTTTCAAGGCTGATCACAAGGTAGTGATTTTATTCACTTCGGGCTTGTATCATTTCGAGCCCCCAAGCCCATCAATGTGAGCTACTACACAGAAAAATCGTTTACAGGAGGGATGTTGAGCAACGTATACAATACATGGAGCAAAATTTGTGGCAAAATTTCGAATTTCTTGTGCTGTTTGAGTTCATTTGAGATAAAACTTGATCATGCAGTTTGATGTGATGTTATTTTAATGATTGAATTTTCTTATCGCTGTTGTACATGACAATAGGTTACTGCCACATCTGAAGTAATTGGTGAAATCAGTATGAAGTACAAAAAAAAAAAATTAATGAAAAACCAAATGCTCAGGAATCCTCCATAAGCCAAAGCAAAATAAATCAAAGATCATGTCACTTGTAGAAGAGATTACATCAAAGGAAAGACAATCACTCAAGAGGTCGGCATACATAGCAGAAAATTTGGATCAACCCGATTCGTTGCAAAAAAATGGACGAAAATCGAGATCGACACAAGGTAATAAGATCAATTACAATCTAGCTGCATTGGAAGCAGCAGCACATGGACTTAATAATCGTGATGACGAAGAATATGTGATAACTAGAGAAGAGAAAAGGGCACAGAAGAGGTTGCAAGAGTTAGATCGTGAGGTTTATAACGAACAACAACATAATGTTGCTAAAATCGAAATACCAAAGACTGTTTTACAACAACAACAACAACAACAAAAGAAACAAACGGCAACAGTGAAGAGGATACTCAATTCTAAAAAACAACTTAGCAATTATCTCGATGAGAATGAGTCACTTGCGACAAAGAAGATATGGAAGTTATTAGAAGTGCCTATTACGATGGCATCATCATCATCATCATGGGAGGATGATCATCATTTGATGCAAGTAGTACCCAAACTTTTCATTTGTTCAATATGTGGTAACAATTCCAAATACAGATGTGTGCGATGTCAAACAAGGTTTTGTAGTGTGAAATGCGGTAGGCTACACAGTGAAACTAGGTGTAGCAGTTATATTGGATAAATTGGATTGAAAGAATGGAGTTATGCTTATGATTTAATTTCAGAACAAAACAGTCAAAGGGAAGTAGTTCAAGACTATTATTACAACGACATACAGTATTCGATGTATTTGCTTGAGAGGAGACAGACAGACATGTACGTATCCAGTTTGTGATTGATGTTTCAACAATTGAAGAATTTAAAGATAGATTTTGAATTGTAAATTCTTGTCATGTCAAATTACTTGTTGATCCATAGTAGTACAACTGTATAATAGGTGGTTTTTTTTGTTTGTTTTAATCACAGAATAGTAGATATTTGATTGAAAAAGATAAAAATGATATAGCAGTACCGGGTTCTTATTGACAGAATTTTATTATCATCTTGGGAGCACTGGTTTAAGTTTTTTAAAAATCTGACTAGAAAGAGAGAATAATAAGATTCACACACTCTCTGTATAATGGATGATAAAAATGACAGTCAAGTTGGCTCTAAAGTTGCTCCAGTGATATACATATATATCAGCTCTCATTTATGATGCTTTTGTTTTGATAATCGATGTGATATAATAAATTTTCATTTCGTATTTTTTCGTTTCTTTATATATAATGATATGATTGAATAATGAATAAATTTAATGTTCCTTGTGATGTCTCAAATGGAAGTAATATTCAGTACTGTAACCTAATAATAAGATTCCAAAGGCTAAATGTAAGATTGGTACACCACTTGCATTTTCACCATCGAAATATTTGGCTCTGTATCTACCAACCAAACCGGTCAGCTTTGGGTATGAGGCCTCACCTTGAGGTAATTTCTTATAAAAAGAAACAACTTGTTCCATTCTCTTAGCAGAAGGGTTTGATCCCAAGTTCTAGAAATAAACATTTGATTTGTTAGTCAATTGAGTTGTTTTCAATGACATCAATCAATCAATCATCATTGATAATAATAATAATAATAATTTCAACCATGGATTAATCGGTGATTGTAGGCGTTGATACCAAAACTAGAGAGAAAGAAAAACAAAACCACTTACCTTAGCAGAAGCGATCTTTGGTGGGATCAAAGTGGATAATGAACGTCTAGCAACAAAAGACATAATTATTGGATGTGTATGTGATGGATTGATGTATAGATATCTACTTAATTCACTACCGAAATTAAGTCTCTTTGTTGTTCAATTTTTGTTTAAGCGCAAAAAGTTTTTTATTTTTTTTAATGTTGAAGAAATTGAAAATGATCATTGGTTGAATATTGACACGGGTATGGACTGACTGCCAATATATATATATATATATATCTACACCACAGAGAGCTAAGTAAATTACACAGTTATTATCATTACAGTATTGAATTGTGTGTCTCTCTCTCTATATATATATATCAATATTGAGTTAAATCATTCAAAAATGGTACCAGTATTGTTTTTTCATTCTTTTCATACCGAAGCTGTACTTATATACAATACATTATTACCTCTGATGAACACATCACCATATTTCCTAATCAACTCTTGCTTACTGAACTCCTGTGTACTCTCCAACACTATATTCATATATCCATCTATGCTCTGCAATAATCCTATAATGAGTTAATCTCTCATAGTTAGTAACATTTGGCATATATTATATGGATGATGTATTGGCAAGACAATTAACTCACCATGATATTCTATACCACTTCTTAATTTCACAACAACTTGTTCCCCCTTTATCTGTGAAAGAAACGAGCTTGGATCAGTGGTGGTGGTGGTGGTGGTAGTAGTAGTAGACTTTAATTCAGACATATCGTTTGTCTCTTGTTGTTATATACTTGTCTTGATATATATAAAAGATGATTGATTGACCCTTGTTCTTTCTTTCTCTTGTTTGTTTTGTATCAAAGAAGAAAAAAAAAAGGAAAATCAAACAAACAGACAAAAGAGATAGAAATACATACGTTACACCAGAATGAAGCTAATTGAAAACAATACATAGTCAACAACAACAAGTGTAACTGAAGGGGAGGAATACAATTCAGTAGTTGTGTTAGTCTGACTATTCAATTGCAAATTTTTGAGTAGGTGTGTTAGCAATTGTTTACAAGTAAATGTTACAAAAATGTTCATATGTATACTATACATACAACTGTCTGATACCCTTGCAAATGTATTAGAAGAAATAGAAGCTTAGTTGTCTCTTACTACTGAATATCGTCATCAATTTGGATTTGTATATTATTTACTTTTGAGTAATTTTAACTCGTATGTGTGGAATCTTCAAATTGGTAAATGTAAGAGACTCCCTAAGGCAAGTGAAAAGAAGAAGAGATGACACACACGAATTGGGAATGAATCTGTGTTAATTCTGAGATGAATAAGTGTTAGCAAAAGGTCCAATTGTGAAAGACCTTATCTCTTACCCATCCCTCATCACCATCTTACAAACAAATGTCTTTTTAGCCAAACCACAGGCAGATTAGATTGTATTAGATCAATTAACAAGGATTGTTAGTGTGTTGTTTTTCAATAATTTCCAGATCGGGTAATTTATTACATTAAAGAGACATTAATTGAGGGAAATTCAACTGGATTAGATTTGATTTTCATTCCAATTTCTTCTAAACAAGAAGATGTTGTTCATCTAAATTAAAATCCAATAGACTATCCTTATAAGGATAATTTCAATAACAAGAACTCAGTCAGTCAAGATACAATTCCTAAGTAACTTACATATTTATACACAATTGAAATTAATTGTGCCTTTTTTCCAAATTTACGTGTTTTAAAACAAAAAAAAAAGATTAAAAATATTAAAAAAAAAAAAGTGAGAGAGAGAGAGAGAGACAGACAACATATAGAGAAATCATCATCATCATCATCATCATCATCATCATTTAACACAATCCAATTATACACCCGCTGCTCATCTCTCACCACCATCACCATCAGATACTATGACTGATAACGTATCAGTCCACCAGCTGCCACATACAACAATACCATCACACGACCCATATCTGCCCATTGGCTTGAACTCCAAAATGCAACAGTTCCCAATATCAAATACAATGCTATTAACAAATCTGGATGATCATAATGGCGGGCTCATTGAAGATGATGGAGATGAATCCTCAACGGATGCATCGGAGGATTTACAATCAAGTCTATGTAAGAAATGCAATCTCCCCATCAACGAGGGACATGCATACGAGTTAGGAGGTATGTTATAACTCGATCTCTCTTTCTTACTTACCTACACACACGTATATCATGCTATATATAACGTGTGTGTGTGTGTGTTTGTTTCTATTTATAAAAAAAAAAATTATTTTTTCTATTTTACTAACATCAAATCATAGATGACCATTGGCATACATACTGTTTCAAATGCTCCAAATGTGACGATTTATTAGGAGTACAGAGTAACTTCTTGGTGCTAGGAACTGGTGCTTTGGTTTGTTCATCATGTTCATATTCATGTAAAAATTGTGGTAAAAAAATTGACGATCTTGCAATCTTAACTGGAGATCAAGCTTATTGTTCATCATGTTTTTGTTGCCGTTCATGCAGAAAGAAAATTGAAGATTTGAAATATGCTAGAACATCTAAAGGTTTATTTTGTATGCCTTGTCATGAGAGATTGTTGGAGAAAAAGAGAAAACATGATCAATTGAAAAGATTACTGTTGCAACAGACAAAGTCAAGAAATAGTGAGATAATGGATAAAAACCTTCCAGATATCCCTTCAATTGACTCAGCATCATCTTCTTCCTCCAATGTTGACATATTAATGACTCCACAACATACCAAGGGCCCGGCAAATGTCTCTGCCCATGGTGTATCATCAATGAAAGATGAACTCCCTCAACAACAAGATGTGATATTGGACATCCCATTGAGATCTCCACAAAGAAATACCGATGCCCTGGTGGCTGCAAAGCTTGCGACATCTTCCCCTATCGCATCCGCCCTTGGTTCACCTCCACCGCTCATGAACATGACATCACTGGTATCTTTATCTCAACAAGACGACTCTTCGAGCAAGCAATCACTGAAGTCGCCTTCTCAGAGAAGTGCACCATTATCACCACAACATGCTGCTAATAGAAATGTTGTGGTGATAGACTCTGCTAATTCGGCCGACAAAGAGGCTCATAACACAAATGATGATACATCTGATCACGAAGAAGAAGACTCATTTGTAGAGATGGATATCAGTATAGATTACTCTACCAAGACCCGGTCGTTGGAGTCAACTACAACCAACAATGAAGCAAAAGGTTTGAATATCGAGAATCTTACACTTTCACCAGAACTGCCTGTTGCAATACCTAATCCATACGTGCCACAAGAACCTTCAAAGGAAGATGTTCCCATAAACAAATCGCAACAAGTTGCAACAACACCTAATAGTAAGAGTCGGTCTTTCAAGTTTGGTACAGGAAGTGCCAATAGCACACCAAAGTCTCCATCGAATGAAAAAATTGGACAAGGAATGACAAGGTCGCTTTCGATAAGGTCACCTAAAAATTTCTTCCACCGTCATAAAAGAAGTATCAGTGGCTCTTTAGATTTGTCCACTTCATCTTCAAAGACACTATTGCCACCAACTGAAGAACATTCCGTCAACACCGCTACAAATACTACCGCTGTAGCTTCAAATGTTACACCATCTTCATCCACAACGACTGGAACAACGCTGGCCTATAGGACACCACCAATTCCCGCCACATCAAGTTTCAACTCAGGACATCTGCGTAATGCTTCCGAAACTTCAAATGGTGGCGAGGATTCAAGCTTGAGAAATCAAACAGACCTTGAATTGAGGGGCTTGAGAGTAGATATCCATAATTTGCAACTGCTCAAGTCTAGTTTGAAGACCGATATTGAGCATCTCACTTTGGAGAAGGAAAAATTACTGAAAAGAGTTGGTGAGGAAAGGAAATTGTTGGAAAAATTACAATTAGAAAGCAATGCATTAAATTCCAAGTTGAATCTGTCGTCATCTTCTGCAAATTCTGTACAACAACAACTGCTGACAAATGAAACGAAACATGCAACAACTTCGAACAGCACACCATCTACTTTGCTCCCATTAGCAGCACCACTAGCACCACCGGTCCCATATGCTAACCAGAAAACATCGTCGTCATCGTCTTCATCATCAACAAATATTGTAGAGGAAAATCATAGCGCCATAGTTCAAGTTGAGGAAATCCAAGAGGTCAAACCAAAGCAAAAAGCCAGATTTTGGAGAAGGCCAAAGATCACCAAGACGAGAGACTTTGTGATATCTTCACCCTCTAATATGAATATAAATAAAGGATTGGAGGAATCGTTTGTGACTAATTTAGAAGACTCAAACAACAATGGAGTACTGAATGCTCAGATGAAAAAATTGGTACAAACTATGAACAGTTCACCTAAAAAAGTCTCTGTACGGGATCTTTTTGGTGTGCCCTTAGAGGTTAGATGTCAATATGAGAACAGAGTTACACCATTTATCATGACCAAATGTATCGAAGTTGTTGAATTGAAAGGTTTAGAAATAGAGGGAATTTACAGGATAAGTGGAGGTACCACTTTGGTGGAAAAATTGGAAAACTCTTTTAAAGATTATCAACAAGGTCAACAGCAAAATTTGAAGAATTTAAATGAATTAATGGATCAAGATGTACACGCGGTGGCAAGTGTATTGAAGAGATATTTAAGAAAATTGCCAAATCCTATGATTCCATATGACATGTACAGCTCATTCATCGACTTGGGTTCCGTGGATGATCCAACAACAACAACAGCAGCCAAAATAGATAAACTGAAAGTTTTGATAAGTAAATTGCCACAGTTAAATCATCAGAATTTGGTTGTCATATTGAATCATTTGTTGAAAATTTTTGAGAAATCTGCATCAAATAAGATGACATTGAAAAATATTTCAGTTGTATTTGGACCAACATTGATCCGGGATGTCGATGCAGAGAGAGAAATTACCGATATGAGTTCAAGAACTGTTGTTTTGGAATTTATCTTGCAAAATTTTGATGTATTATTTAACAAAAAATAGTTGATGATAATGAACTTGAAAAAATGTTTTAGTTGTGAAATAGATATTTATATATATACACGATGGAAATTTATTATGAATATGAAATGATATGCAATAAAGTGACATGATATGACTCAAGTAAAGCTTGATTCCTTGTATCCTTGATTTTTTCTCTCGATGATACACACTTAAGAATTGTAAATGAAATATAGAGTCATCATTTATCTGTGTCCTGTATGATGTCTTGTAACAATACAGTTAGCTTGCTTTCTTAGTTAGTCAAGCGATATATCAAACCATGTGTCAAAGCCACCTTGTTTTCAAATAGTGAAATTTTGAGTTTTGCAACATCGTTGCTGTTCATACAAATTACTTTAGTGAACGTCTCTGATTTCTTCACTCGAGTACATCTCGTGCCTTCTATGTCCGAGTCTTAGTAAATGCTCAACAGCTGCAAATTCTTTCTTCGGTAAATTTCTACTCTTATCGAATTCCAGATGTATATATTTTATCCAGTTTCCTCTATTTTCCTATTTGCGTGAAACACAGATGGTTAGTAATTTGGAAATAGTTATAAAAAAAAAAAATTCGAAAAAAGATGCATACTCTGGGTTTTTTGTATGCGGATCTTATGCACTGCCTATATAAACTTATGACTTCCTTCTGAAGCCCAGATAGTCTGACCATATTGAGTTGTATATTTATTAAAATTACCGATTATTCAATCTCTAAATGAAAGGATCATCTAATATCGTATCCGAGAAAAAAAACATTTTGGGTTTTTTTTTTTGGGGCTGTTTTGCCTTGTCAATCTTCAGTGATGAAAGTTATTACTATAATTATCAATCATCATTATTCGTTATCGAGATTACACTGCTTGCTATACATATGAAGGGCTAAATATTACGGTTCCAATACTCCACCAAGTCCCGCCCTCTCCAGGCTATTGCCCAACCTGTCAGTTCTTCCAGCTCCTTCATAGTTCGCAAGATAACTTTTTGCTCATTTTCACTTTCCATCAATTTTCCAGCGATCCAAAATGGTTGTATCATATTGATCCAAGCTCCATGATCACGATTTGTTACGCTGATGGCAATAATTTGACGAGCATGAGATGTAATTGACCGATGAATCATACTACATTTATTACCTGGTGGTGGTGGTGATACTGGGAATTTGAAAAGCCTTGGCTTATTTTGCATCATCAAGATCACAGCCATGTGAAACATTTGATTTCCGGAGATGGCAGGCGCATTGGTGTACAACACTTTTGGGAAGGGTCCATTAGAGGATTGTTGTTGTTGTTGACAATTTGTGATACTGTGATGAGATGAATCATAAAGGGGCAACATATCATCGGGTCTGTTTAATTCCCATTCTCTCAATTCATTCCATAATTTTTCCCATTCGACATCGAAAACTAAATCAATATCAGATTCGGTATTGTACAATAAATTCATCACCCTTGAACAAAGAAAAACCATACAATTGGCGTACATATCAGTTTCATCATATTTTGAATCAACAGATTTCTCGCGTAAATTATATTCAGACCAATCGGGAGGAATCCAATTCTTAAAAGGTATAATAGTTGGCTTTTCTGAAATGATGGAGGAACAAATATCCATTCTAGCAAAGCACCAAAATAAGGCTCTTGATAAGGAATCATTGCTGAATCCATTGATACCACATGAGGTGAACAAGGCAAAGCAACCTTCGAGATGTCGTCTCCAGTTCATTGGCGATGAAGACATCATCTCTAAACAACACAACAAGACACATGCACAAACAATTTTTAAATCAATAGTCATAGTCTTGATTGTTGGTATCAATTGTTGCAATGAATATCGATAAAAGGCAACCAGGGTCTCCTTTGGATATTCTGGATTTGTTCTCTCAAGATGTTTTGCCGAATATGCCAACATCGCATAAAACAATGCAGGACTATCCTTTGATAATCTTGGAATGACTCTACTAAAATGTCTGCCAGAGTCAAACATATCCAATGTTGGTGCAATCACCATGGTGAAATTGCGGAGCAACTCAATCTTATCCGACTCGTTGACTATAGGTTCCTGATCTTGCTGGGAATGTACATCGATCAAGGCTTCAAATGACCGGACATCATCTGGCATTGAAAACATCTCCATTTCATCGTTGTCAAGTTTGCTATTTTTCAAATACATGAAATCCCTCAAGATGTTATGTAAATCGTTATAATCATTACACTCCATCACTGAATCGGCATTGATATTTAAAAAAAATTGATCCAATGACGATGAACGCTCTTCTTCTTGCTTAGGAGTCCTTGGTGATGGATTGTTTTGTTCACTTACTGCGCTCGCTGAAGAGTATGACGATGATGATGAGGATGAAGATGATGATGATGATGATGATGAAGAAGAAGACGAAGATGATGATGTTGACGCTGATGATAATATAGCTGAGGTAGAATCAGAAACAGTTGTAATCAAAGAGGTACCATTACCTCTACGATCTGCACTAGAATATTCGAGCTCACCTCCATTTAGTAAACTAGGTAAATCCATTTTTGTATTGGTATAAGGCAGTAAGCTAATTGCTTGCAAACTATCAGAATACTTGTCAAGTGCGGTTGTAGCTATTGTAGTTGGCGTTGTGATCAGTTGATGTAAAGGATATTGCATCATTGGAGACTCAGCTTGCATCATGCCACTGAACTCTGAATTCGATCTCTTTGATGACATTACTGTGCTGTTGTTGCTGTTAGAGTTAATAGGTGATGGTATAAGATCATTATTGGTGTAATGACCATTCCCCAAGGACATCGATCTTTGTTTGCTGCCATAAATTTCACTACCAACACTCATATCTAATATGGTTGTAGCAGGGATTTTTTCTTGTTGAATGGTAGACAATATGCGATCACCGATTCTATTACCAATTTTCCCCTTACCATTACTGCTACCACCACCACCACCACCACTCAATACAGAAGAGTCAAAATCATTTAGTGAATTGTTGACAAATACCCCAGTCTTGACGGGCCAAACACATTGGAATCCTTTCTGTTGACAACTCAAGCACTTGGGATGCAGTTCATCACACTTACGATGACGTTTACGGCAAGTCAAACAACCAGTCCTCACTCTTTTTCTTTTTGGTGGTTGTGTTTGAGGTTGTTGTTGTTGTTGAGGTAATGGGAACAGCTGAGGGGACGCATATGGTAAATCAAAAGCTTGTAGTTGTTGATGTTGTTGTTGTTGTTGAAATTGCAATTGTTGTTGTTGTTGCAGTTGCAGTTGTAGTTGTTGTTGTTGTAGTAGTTGTTGTTGTTGTAATTGGTTAGACTTGAAAGATCTTATAGATGGAAGGCAGACGAGGTCAGAAGACATTGTTAATTGAAAATCAGTGTTAATTAGGCATCAGAGACTATTTGATTTGACAAGATTTATGTACTGAAGTCAATGTGGGAAAAAAAAAAGGGACGAAACTAATTTATATCACCACTTAATCATTATTCTCTTGGGATACAAGTTAAAAATGTTTATGATACAACAGTTGGGTCATCCATCAATTTAGGACAACTCTCATGCGGTAGTGTGCAAAAGTTCAAATTTCCCCACAAAATAACTTTTTTGTGGTAACAAGGGGGAGAAGAAGGGACACATACAACACCAACTACTTTTATAAGAATTGTCCTTTAAATATATCTATTTCTCTAACTGTTGAGGGGAGCAAAAGTAATGCGTTATAAATGTGGGGAAACCCAATCACTTATATATATATATATATGATATATATAAAGAAGAACATCTACGCTATTCATTTTGATGGAATGTGTCAACATCCACTTTATCTCGCAGCGTTTGGGCAATAAGAGACTACTTTTTGCCTTGCCTTTTTTGTTGTATGTGAAGAAATTGAATTAATGGAAAACAAAAAATAGCCCCGGATGAGTTTCTCCACTTATACATTCTACCTCCATTGCTCCGTGTAAACAGACAGTAAATACAGAACTAGATACAACATACAACACATATGTATATATATATATATATTATATACAAAAAAAACTCTTGGGGATACATACACCATTGGATTTGGTAGGAGCACTTTCGCATCGTTTAAAAATCATAAATAACACTTCTCACATAAAACATGAATACCAATACATCTCTACTTACTACTTGTTGTTGGCTTATCCTGCTAGTGGCTTATCGGATATATGTAACAATCAATAGAACTAATTTATATACAAAAAGATTTACTACTACAATAATTCAAGCAGATCAAATAAGCCACATTTAGATGCGATGAACAACAACGCAGTAGTAATCTTCGGACTCCATTTGTTTTTCCTCTTTTAGTTCAGATACTCTTACTTCAATTTATCATATCATAACAGCATTATTATTCTCTCTATCAAAAATTATTGTTCTCATACATCAAGGCTTTCACATCCATGGCAATATAATAGCTCTTAACTGGGGCTGTTTGATTTCTCGCTCTTAGAACCTTTTTTTTTTTTTTTTTTTTTACCTTTTCGCCTCCTTTCTGTAGTGACGTATTAATCACAAATTATCAACTGATCAATCTTTAAACCTTTTCTAAGCGCCAATCGTTACAACTCATCTACTTCAATAATCTTCTCCATCATGTCAGAGTTGAAAGAGTAAGTAATCGCTTGTCTTCCCTTTCAAAGGTTCGCGCTCATCAACTTATACTGACCAAATTCAACGATAAATAGATTTGTACAACAAATCCCACCACTCACAAGAGTCTTGACGTTGACATCGTTAGGTATAGCCGGTGCCTTTGCCATCGACCTAATAAGTCCAACAGCTTTGGTATTGTACTGGCCGTATGTCATCTCTAATTGGCAAATCTGGAGAATTGTGTCTGGGTTTTTCGTTTGCAATATACATGGACAACCGATGCAATCGTTAATGGACTTATACATGATATATTCATACTCCAGAGGTTTGGAAGAAAACAAATTCATTCACCTTGTCGATTATGCTTATTACTATGTCATCATCATCCCATTGATATTGCTTTCCACTTCTTTCACCAGCGCCTTGTCTTTACAAAGTGGGCTCTTGTGTGCTTTAACTTATACATGGTCCATCTCCAATAGAAACCAACAAGTCAATTTTTATTTCATCACAATGAAAGCCGGTATATTACCAGTGGTTTCCTTAGGATTTAGATTGTTATTGAACGGTAAGCTGGATTTCGTACAAGCTTTTATGGGAATGTTTAGCGGTTACATTTACAATTGTCTCGAGACAAGAACGCTTGGTCCATTGATGAGTCTTTTGAATAGAAATAACCCACAACAAGTCTCTAATAGGGTTGGTACTTTAAATTCCTTGCATCAAAACACAGAAGAATTATACTACGACGGTTATTTACCAGCCCCAGGCTGGTTCAGAAAATTGGTTACCGGTAACGCCAACGTTGCATACGAAAGACCAAGGAATAATTTCTCCAACAACACAAATACTAGCAACTCACTGAAGCTGTCTGGCTCAAGTACTTCCACCACTTTTACATCAAGTAGTGTATTCAGAGGAAGAGGACATAGATTAGGAGCAAACTAAATGACTCACCTCAGTCATGTAAATACATACGATTACTACTGACATGAATTTTTTTTTTTTTTTTGTTATCATATATCTTTTTTAATGATAATAATCCCAAGACAGAATGCAATTGCATTTACAACCATTGAAATATGTATATAAGTCAATCGCCATTATTTAGATCAATCTTCACTGTTGCTTAAAGAATGTATTTTTTGGAATAAAAAAATAAAAAAAATGTAAATAGTAATAAACAAAAGAATAATTTTTTATAAACTCGAACGCAAAAATCCCCTACCCCAATCTCCCCACTATCCCTTTTTATAACAAAGAGGGCTTTTCCATATTCCTTATATTCTCTGGAATATCCATATCAATATCAAAACCAATCATCGATCCGTCCACCTCTCACCTTTGATTAGACAAAATTATGAGAAAAATAAAAAGTGAAAAAAAAACTATATATGAATGTATAAATGAATAAAATCAAAAAAATCAAAAAAAAAAATGGGGTATCACAAAATGAAAATAAAAAGTAAAAGTTTAATCATACACTCTTTTTGAATTGCAAAAGCTCATGACAGAAATTCAACCATTCATTCAACCAACAATTCAAAATCCACCAATTGTTAAAGTTTAAACCGACTTCATTACGTCTTAAAATTTCATCATTTATACTAGTTATGATCTTTGAAAAATTCAAAATCAAAATTCGAAGATTGCGATTTTCAAATTTGCGAATCTCAACAAGTAGAAAATCAACAAAACTTTTCATTATGGAACGATTGTACCTGCTGAACAATGGCGAAAAATGAATGGTCTCGTCATTGAATGCATCATCATCATCATCATCTTCTTCTTCGTCATTATTATCATTATTATTATTATTATCATCATCATTATTATTATTGTTATTTTTCTTGTCATCATTATTGCTATTATTATCGTTGATATTATTATTATTATTATCATCATCACCATGACCACCTTGTTCTTGTTCTTGTTCTCCTTCTTTCGCAGACACGTTAAACAATAATGGAATGTTGATCAAAAAAATTTCGAAATTCTTGAAAAAATTGATAAACAAAAACCTTTCAACAACATCATCAACTTCTAAATTGATGATTTCACCTATTTGTAAAATTTTGAAATTGTTTGATAGATCCTTATGATACAAGAACAACATGTTTGACAAACTTAATGAACACCTTGACAGTTTCACCAAATCTCCTAAGGCTGCACAGAATCGAACCAATGCATCATAATCTTGCCGCTGCTGCTGCTGCTGCTGCTGCAGTTGACCTTGTTGTTGTGATTCCTCATTACTCACCATATCACGCTCATGGCAAAAATTTGTCCAATTGAGACTCACATAATTCAAATTATTCACCAAGAAATCATCACCTAATTGATAAGACAAGGGGCTTAATGATACAAGACATTTACAATAAAAATCTCGTATATTGGTATCACTCGGTAATTGATAGATAAATTCAATCATCCTGTTGAAGTCTCCCGCTGCCAAATAATTGTAAAATTGCTTCACTATTGGATCATCCACCTTTGTGAAAATGTAACCTAACGATATTTGACCCCCGCTTTCTGTTTCTATCTCTTCTTCAATATGCTGTTGTGTGGGGAGTTGCTGTGGTATGCCATGCTCAGCCAAGTGTTGCTGCACAACTTGTTGTGGAGCTTCAAGCAACGAGGATGGAGATTGTTGTAATTGATGTGAAAGTTGTTGTTGTTGTTGTTGTTGTTGCAACTGAGCTTGTACATGAAGCTCTTCTTCATATTGCAGCAGCAGCAGTGGCGGCTGATGTGGCAAAGTTTCTGACCCAGTCACATCGGTGGGAAGCATCATTGGAACGAATGACTCCTCCGCATTGGATGATGGGATTTGTAAATTTCCCAGCTCATACCTCTCACTTAACTCTTTGATCCAAGGTTTGGACTCTATTCCAACATAATGATACTTAGAGTTACCCCTTGTTCCCAATCTCTTTGTTGATATCGATGGGAACAGTATTCGCACCAATTTGCCAATACCTGATTGACCAAGATATTCTACATCACATATATCACATAGTAAAGTGTAACTGGAATAAATGACCCATCTTGGTGTTGCAATGAATGTGTTTTGAGATTTGGAATGCTGTACTGATGTACTAGGAGATTCATTGGAAGTGGAACTTATGCTTTCAATAGCATTCATTAATACTTGTGACTGGAAGCGATCTACTGGTACTACTTGATGAACCGAATTGAAACATTCAAATAAACAACGAATAGCAAACACATTTTTGTTACGTTCTCTCTGTTGAGATTGTTTCACCGTTGGCTTTGTGGTTTGAAAAGTACGAATATCTGATCTTGTTATGAGTAGTTGTTTGGCAAACTCATTTATTTGAATATGTTGTTTTAAAGAATCAAGAGCCAGTTCTCTTATCTTAGCTTCCGATTCTTTCAAATTAGGTTGTTCTAATTTGATTTTTTTACTAATATGACTATCAGCTTTGCTACTGCTCCCTTCTAATAATGTGGCAGCAATATCATGTTGTGGATCATGATGATGATGATGATGTTGTTGTTGTTGTTCTATGCTCTCATCTTTTATGTGAATGGTGTTCAATCCACTGCTTATGCTTAAATTGTCAATGTTTTTCTTGTGTCTATAAATATTTCCTGCTACTGCTCTATGAGGTGCAGACGAAGATGATGGTGATAATGATGATGATGACGATGACGGTGGTAGTGGTAATGGTAGAGGTGGCTGCATCGGCTGTGCAAAAGATGATGATGATGATGCTGCTGCTGATACAGCTGTGTTTTGCCTCACATACCCCTGCCTCTCCATGGCTTGATTTGATGATACCAATGATAATGATGGTGTACTCTGTTGATTCACTTGCTGAACGTACAAAGGATAGAATTGACTTGATGGATAGATGATTTCTGGATCTGGGTATGTGAAAATTGAATGTTGTTGTGGTTGATGTTGTTGCTCTTGACGAAGTTGCTGGAATTGTTGCTGTGGATGAAGACGAGCGGGTATCGCTGCTGGTGTGAATTGATGCTGCTGCATCAGATGCAGAAATGATTGTTGTTGATGATGGAAGTGTTGCTGTTGCGGGAAAAGGTTGGGCAGCCGCTGGTATTGCTGTGGAGAAGTGTTTAGTAATGGATCATTTGTAGAGGCGGTGGGGAGTGCATTAACATTTTCCTCTTCTTCATCTTCTTCCTCGGGCCCTTCCTCTTCTTCTTCCTCGCTTGTATTGTGGATAGTGTAGGCGGTTCTGTTCTCATCCTCTGACATTCCCTTTGTGGTGGATGGCGTATAAAGAGTTACAGTTCATGAACTTATTTTATAAAAGATCTTAAAACACACCAGAGACCTTTTTTTTTTTTTCTACGATTCCCCCAAGGAAATCAAAAAAAAAAAAAAAAAAAAAAAAAAAAAAAAAATTTAAAAAATTTTTAAATTTTTTTTTTTTTTTTTTTTTTTTTTTTTTTTTTTTTTTTTTTTTGATTTTGATTTTTTGCATTTGATTCATGTTTAGGAAAGCCAAATTTACTCGATTAAACAAACTGAATTATAGAAAATTACCAATCATCAAACAAAATTTACAGTTATGGCATTCAAAGTATTG
>JAKTVN010000050.1:0-50375 GCA_030557235.1 Nakazawaea populi | reverse complement strand
GTTAAAATTTACTGGTTGGTATGTATATATCTAGTTTTCTTGATGGCTGGATTTAATTTTTCATCTCATGGTAGCCAGGATTTATATCCCACATTATTGACAAAACAATTGGACTATGGCTCAGACAGATCCACAGTGACGAACACTGTCGCTAACCTCGGTGCATTGGTAGGTGGAATCATGATGGGTCATGCCTCAAATTTTTTAGGGAGGAGACTAACCGTCATCATCTGTTGTATATTGGGTGGTGTGATGATATACCCTTGGGCTTACACGAGAGACTCGGGAATTAATGCTGGTGTTTTCTTTTTGCAATTCTTTGTACTGGGTGCTTGGGGAGTCGTTCCTATCCATCTTTCAGAGTTGGCTCCTGCACATTTCAGGTCATTTATCTGTGGTACGACGTACCAATTAGGCAATTTGGCATCATCAGCATCGTCTACAATTGAAGCAACTATTGGTGAACGGTTCCCTCTATATGATGTTGATGGGAAAAAGATAGAGGATCTGTATGATTATGCAAGAGTTATGTCGATCTTCATGGGTTGTGTGTTTGCATATTTATTATTGATCACCTTATTCGGGGCCGAAAACAGTGGAGGATCTTTGGTCACTTCCAACGTTGATATGCTGTTTGAAGAGAACTTGGAATTTGAGAAGGAAAGTTTCCAACACGTTGAAAGTGTGTCGAGTGACAAATCCGAGACTGGGATTGAGAATAAACGTACGCAAGATATAGTTTGATCCTTCATAGAGTCTATTTAAAGATTTATTTATTGGTAGTATACATTGATTGTAACAAAAGCTACAAAAGTGTAAGCCAAAACATTACTATTATGATAATTATTAATTTTTTTTATATAAATTTATACTCAGCAAAATCATTTGACGAACTTGACATTAATTGAGACCACCTATTGAAACCAACAACGCCAACCAACACCACATTCACATGCTTCGACTGAACTCAGACTATCACGTATCGTCATTTAATTCAACTTCCTTCGACACCCAACGACCCTTTCAACCTATTCAAGTTCGAAAGGCTTTAGCTCATGAACAAAGTGAAGCTCGATTCGAAAATGAACCAAATTCATATTGAGAATGAAAAACCATGTCTTCCAATAATACACTCATGAACATTGAGATTACCAGCACTTCTAGCATTCCAAGATATCCATAACAGATATGATTCTATCTGACTTTCACATCAAGATAGATAGTCTCTGGAATATCTTATTCACTATCATCATAAGATTGTCGATGTGGTCCAGGTGTGCGTGCTATCAGTGAGCTTCTATAGCGCTTTGGCGTGTTCTGTCCCCATCTCTGTTCTAAAATCGGTTTGCAATGAAATTCAATCTGTCATTCAAACTCAAACAAAATGTGTGTTCCAACAAATGAGAAATGATATATCAAAGTAGGCAGGGTTCTAGTACTCCAATTTACGCTTTGTGGAAAAATCTAGCTTTGTACTTTCAGCGTCCTGTTGTGTTACCATTAGATTGAAACACATGTCTGCACATACAAATTTTCTAGAACTTGGAGCAATCACAACATTATCAGTCGCAACAACAACAATCACCATTTCAGCAAGCAGAACAAGAATCCCAATTCCATAATTTTTCATACAAATTGATAATTAGTTTCTTGATTCAACCACTTTGCATGAACGTTATGATTTACCAAGGGATCAAGCGATGTTACCAAATAAGACATTTTCTGATTGCGATCTCGGAGATTGATATTAAGATGGCCCTTGCCTTTGTGTTTGGCAAACGACTCAAAGTCGTATGCAAACCTTCCTGCGGGAGGCATCCGCAACCCATCTGGTTACATTCGTCAACTTACGTCCGATTGAGTAACGTTCAAGATTTGTTTTAAAACATTTTATGGACATAATTCAAAAAATTTCAAGGAAATATTTGGGGTTACAAATGGACCCAAAGGAAGCGTATCAGAAACCAACCATTGATGAAGATCCAAAAAGTGAAAATGAAACGACGAGTACTTGTGGGGAAGAAGCAAATGAATGGAATGCTTTGAAAAATTCTGACAAATCATCTGGCGTCAACAATATCATTATGTGTGATCAGATGTCCTAAGGTGGACTCATGGAGAACAGAAATCTCCAGTAGAACAAAAGGGTAAAAGTCCCCTTGATTTTGATGTTCAGTGTGAATACAAACCATGAAAGTGTGGCCTATCGATCCTTTAGTCCCTCGGAATTTAATGCTAGAGGTGCCAGAAAATTTACCACAAAGATAACTGGCTTGTGGCAGTCAAGCCTTCATAGCGACATTGCTTTTCGATTCTTCGATGTCGGCTCTTCCTATGATACCGAAGCAGAATTCGGTAAGCGTTGGATTGTTCACCCACTAATAGGGAACGGTGAACTGGGTTTAGACCATCGTGAGACAGGTTAGATTTACCCTGCTGATGAATGTAAGTGAACACTACAGTCAGTACCGTGGACATATCTACTGAACTCGATGATTCTCATGGATCTGCTTTGATATTCTCATATTTTGTTACAGTGAAGAATGGTCTTGAAGGCAAAACTTCGGGCCTCTCCAGAATGGTTGGGGTACTGTACAAGTACGAGAGTTTACGATTCGAAAGAGAGATTTCTCGTCTCGATGAGAATGTGATCAAGGACTCTTTATATGTATATGAGGGAATATCTCAGGTTGTTTCCGCCGACGCTGCAAAATTCTTAGCTAACATCTCAGTACTTGATATGTTTAAGTTTGAACCTGGAAAGCTCATGCCCCATACTCGTGCCTTGAAATTCTATGACTCCACGTCTAGAGATGATATGAGACCAGGAGAGTATAAACCACCATTGAGTTGTCAAAATATAGTTGTTATTTGTGGCAACGAGATTAAGCTGTATTTCCGGTTGACAGAGTTGATGGGAGATTCAATTCCAGAGATTTGTTCTCATGGAAGGATGATTGATGCAGCAATCGATGTTGGGTGTCCGTATTTTTGCTGGTTCTTCATAGAAATCTAGCAACTAGCACCACGGCCAGTCAATAACGGATAAATCAGTTTGGAGGCGGTAAATTTCTTTGTGATTCCCGTTTTCGAAGCCATCCATAGTAAGTGGGTTTTAGAGACCCTAAAGGAGACAGTATGATGTTCACAGATGCCAGATTAAAGGTAATTAATTTCATTCATTCCAAATTGGATCTTCTTTCAAAGGAGATTCAGTAAGAGATTGAATTTGTATATGAGATATGTAGTCATCCTCCACTTTCAAGGAAATGAATCATTCACATGGGTGAAATCTTTCAGAATCAACATTTTCAACAATCAACTCGATCACAGTCGTCAATATACGCAGCTAATTCCTAAAAACTCCAATTATCTGGTCCTGACATCAATTTCCACTTTGATTGCACTGATGTGAACCCAGCTGAGGAAACTTTCTTCTACTTGACGAGCTCCTTCTAATTTTCTTTATCTCAGCTATAGCCTTGGAATTTTACTTTCAGTTCCTCTGAGTAATAGGACACTGTTTGATGGATAGTAGGTAATTTACTGCCCACATCACTTGCTTTTGAGTTAACTCCAATGGAGGTTCCACCATTTTAAAAAACATGATTGACAGGGTCTTTTGTACAGAATTATGTGGTGTGTCCAGTTTGAAGGATTACACAACAATTCTTTAGGTGGATTTGGTGTTGTATTGAATGAGGTACCCTCCTCAATTTTTGGTCTTGCAAAGCTTTCTTTGCTTGAGCTTAGGATGAGAAATGAGATCGTCGTGATAGCGCTGGCGAAATCTATAGTCATGTTGTGTAACATAAAAAAAGCTTGGGGATAGCACGTTATTAATAATAGCTTTTCACAAGTAGATGTTGTACTGTATTATTCTGTTATGTCATCACAAAAGACATGCCTGTAGAAATAGTCCGCTTCAAGAATTACGAAGGACATTTACGATACCGCTACATCTGTCAACAGGGAATAATGTATTTCACAGTAACTCGTTTATAAAAGGAAGTTGGGGGCTCTCTGTTCAAGTATCCCTTTTGATATTGAAAGATGGTTTTATATATATAGGTAATAAATCTCATTTGCCAAAGGATTAATGAAATCAGGTTTAGACGGTTTTTTGGCCCATTGGGAGGTGAATAGTTCTTTAAGTCATCAAAACTCTTCACAGAGTTCTTTTCCGTGCTTACTATGATTTGTCAAATCATTACTTCATTCAAAGACAAAAAAGAAAAAAAAATTACAAAAACAATTAGTTTTCAATTGAGAATGTTACACATTGACTACCTAATTGATCCATTGGCCAGTTTGTTTGAATCAAATGGTAATGATGACAGGTTACCAACATTTCCACGTGTCTCAAGAAATATCTTCAAAGACTGGGATGTCATTAAGACATACGAGCTGATGCCAGCTTTGATAGGAAAAGATTAGACAAAGTCAATCGGTCACTTTTGGCTCTGCCAACAACCACAATCAAGCCTGATGTAAACCAAGAGAAGCTGCACCTTCAATTATCGCAAGGAGAGTGGTATTGTTATGGAAGTCTATTCACCATAAGGATCAACGAATTTCACAATCGTTCAAGGATGAAACTTTGGCAAAGTTCGCACTCCTAAATGGTGTCATTGTTGCCACAATTTTGATCTCTTTTGGGTCATTTGGAGAGGTCCAGTTAGTTAGTTGTCTTGCCAAACATCGGTATCGGCAAAGAGTATCAGGGACAACTTCAGGATCATCTCCGCTTTCTGATGCTGACGGCGAAAAGACTGACGAGAACTCCAGGAACAAGGTGTCTGGGGGTTGATCACGAATAATGTGTTTCTGGTGAGTACGGCTTTATACGATCCCTTGCTTTAAATACTGCGGCTGTTAGAAAAGGCAAAAAGTGATTTTTTTTTCCTATGCGTTTCCAGAAAAGTTCCTGTCGCTTTTGTGGTCGATCTATGTTGAAAAAAATCAATGAGCGCTACATTCGATCATATAAAAAAAAATTCTTTGATGATCCCTTTCAACTTAATACATTTGTTTCCTCATCAGATATATCAAACACAGTTAAAAACCATAATTTATTGACACACTTCAGCGTCAATTCAAATTCTAATCATCTGATTAAACACACATACATTTAATAACAAAAGCTCAACAACATCTACACAACTTCCATATTTGAACAAAGCCACACAAAACTCAAATTTGATTCTTATTTTATACATCAGACACTAAACAATTATCATTGATATCGAAGGAAACATTTGCCTATCATGACGGGTATCAGAATTTTACTGCATAGGGTCAGGATGAGATGCCATAAGATGAAAATGCAACACTTCCACAGGAAACATGATATCAATGATGGACCGCTGATCGTCACAGAGCGTGAATCTAATGATGTTTTGCTCGCTTCAAGAAAACCTTCAATCAATTTGGCGGGAGATGACTTAATTGAAAGGTCGATCTCACCAGATTTATATAATTTTCAAGGACATCCAGCGCTTACAAAAAATGATATCGATATCGATATCAATACATCCCTCGTTGGCGTTTACTCAAAAGATGGTAAAAAAAATGAGGGATTACAACAACCACCAACAGTCAAACCATACTGCCACAAACCAGAATCAGCCTTCAGAGCCAAAGATTTAATCATGGGCTCAGTTGAAGAAGCATATACACCTGGTGTTGCACAAAACGGTGATGAGAATCATCATGGGTTTCTCAAGTTTCTTAATCGGTTTTTCATCTCTGGTTCCAAAAGAAGACATCAAAAATTTGCTAGTATTAGTCTTCCAATTATTGAACGCGACCCTTCCTTCAATATAGAAGAAGACTTACAACAGCCAGATGCTCATATTGCTACCGTTGAAGAATCTCAGAAACTTCTTATTACCGATTTATTTGATCTCGTTAGTCTTCCAATTAATGAACGCGACCCATCCTTCATTAAGGAAGAAGACTTACAACAGCCAGAAACTCAAATTGCTACCGATGTACAATCTCAGGAAACTCTTGTTAACGAAATAATTGACTCGTTCAATGAGGAATGTCGTTGCGTTAGCTGTATTAGAAAAGCTGGTGACGGTTCCAACTCAAGAGATACTGCTTGGGAGATTGTTGGAAACAGATACTCTTTGCAAGAAGACTTGGTTTCTATGGGATACCAGACTTCAACTGTCTACGGTTCTCCAAACTCATCACTCAGCTCTGGAACACCTATAAAAAGTTGTTTGAAGCAGCCTGGTCAAAAGAGTCCTCCAAAAACTGTCAGTTTCAGTCCCTACGCGACTTTTATGAGTGACGATGAAATAACTTACACACTGACAAAACAAGATGCGGTGAAGGATCATGACCCAAAGAGTATATCAAGTTTTTCCAAAGCTGACTCAATTCGCAGCGCTGGCACTGCTATAATGGGAAAGCTCAACAACTTCAATATCAATTTAACAAAATCATTCAGTTTGAGGCATATTCACCATAAACAAAACAGAGAGAAGTCGCAAGAGCTGATGCAAGAAGACTACTCTAACACCAACCAAGAAGAAGAGGACATGGGTCTCAATAACGGCTTCGATGCTACCAGGGAACCAGAGTCATTAGACTTATTCGACGAATTCAATTTGTTCCTTGAAAAACATAGGGAGAACAACAGAGGGGATGCTTATTCGGACGATCCTATTATAAAAGACTCCAATGGAGTGATTTTACTGAATAATATGGTTGAAGCATGGGCCTTCTTCGTTAGACAAAAATTGTATTTATAAAAATCGGTTGATGGAGTTGCAACCATAGGCCTACTGCCATTTTAGCTTTTGGAGGAATTAAAATTACTCATAGTTTCATTCCATACATATATACATATACACATATACATATACACATATACATATACAAATACAAATACATATACATATACAAATATATTTGACAAAGTATTGTTATACATCTAACAAGATTTTTTACAGAAGAAACCTGGAAATATCTCATGTTATAGATTTTATCTATCTGTTTATCTTCTATATGAAACAACCCTGTATGGAATAATATAGGGAAATTTCGTCCTTGTATATCTTCAAAGCTATATATTAGTTGTAAAAGTTTTGACTGCCGTATTAGGTAATTTTGTACACATTGGGAAGAGATTTTGGAAATGAAGGGAGATAAGGATTTGACGTGTCGGGGTTCACCTTGACCTAGAATTGGAACAGACACTTAGACAGACAAAACAAAACATAGAGAGCCACTCTTTTAATCCTGTATATTCAGATGTACTTCACCATATCATACAATAAAAATAGACAGAGAGGTCCTTTCTCACTTGGTGATCAGATAACACATAATTGAATCAACTCATCTCATCATAATCGATATGATAACGAAAAAAAATCGCTCTAAAAAAAAAAAAAAAAACTGATTGCCCAAAATTTTATTACAAATAATCCTGATATAGATTTACTAATATTCACTGCTTCTTCAAGATGTCAGAGAGGTACAAACAATCAATCAAATCTTCAAATCAATTCAACTCTGAGGTTATTTCTCAAGAGACTACTTCACTTTTATCTCCCCATAATTCTGTATTTCAACTGTTGAACAATCCAGACTTGGGTGAGTTGGAAATTTCAAGATACAATAGTAGGAATGTTTGTGACTCGCCAGATTTGATGAGCCGTAGCAGTAGTGGAGGCCAACAGAATCAGAGTCAAAATCATAATCAACAACAACAACAACAACAACAAGCACAATCGCAACATTTCAATGAGTTTGCATCTTGGCATTTGGTGCAACAGAGCAGTCACTCAAGTGGGCCATCGTCGATTTTATCAAGCTCAGATGCGGAGGATAACAACAACAACAATAACAACAACAATCTGTTTTTCATCAACAGTTATATTGATCATCAAAGACAGCCTTATCAACAACAGCACCCTTTACAACAGCGAACTGATCTGGTGATCTTGCTTGATAATGATTTGAGTGAAGATGAAGAGTTGAAAACTGAAATGGATGATAATAATTCCACAGTTCATCAAGTGGAGAACCTACAAATGCCATCATTTATCATGCCTAAAGTCAGTATTTTAGATGATGATAATGATTACAAGTTGAAAGTGAATGTTGTTGGTGAAGGATGTGAGAGATTAATGAATCGATTAAATTTGTACAATAAGATTTTACAAAATGTGAAATTTAACAACATTAATCCAGATTTAGTCGTGTTATTGGTTGATAGAAACAATTTGTTGTTGTCTCAACAATTATCGAAGCCTTTCATTCCAGTGTTTGTGTCGGATGAAGAAGACACGAGTTATTTTGAACAAGATTTGCAATCAACGATGATCTCATCTGTTTCAAGAATTTGTCAACCAATCAAGTTGAATTCATTGGATGATGACTTGTTCATCTTGATCAACTTGTTATCTAACATTGATATTGATACATTTTCCGTGAAAAGGCTGTCAAGTACTAATTCGCGTATGTTGAAGAAAGTGAACAATAGTAAGAAATTGAAGAGATCATCCAGAAGAAATAGTGGCAATAATAATAACGATATTGATAATGATAAAAGAAAGAGAAAATTTACGAAAAAATTGGTCAATCTGATCAATGGTTTACTCAACAACAATAATACAAGCAAAGTTTTGTTAAGTGTTGGATACTTGGGTTTGTGTTGCTATGGGTTCTCATGGGTTTTAAGCAAAAGAAGATCACTCTCTGATAGTACGGAACTATGGTCATCTTCAGCTGAGTTGGAAGCTGGAACTACTGGGCATGGTTCTGTATTTGCAACCATAGCGAACACTAATAATAATCATGATGATGGTATTAATAATGGTGGAAGCCATTTACAAATGATGTTGAAGAGCTTAGAGATATTGGTGGATAATTTAATTGAGAGAGGGAAATTGACTGGTTGCTGGTTGTATTACAATATGTTGATATTGTGGGATTGAATTGATGCCATAGAATTCAATTTGGGAAGGACTAAGGTTGGGAAATAGCTGTTAATTGGTTGGTATAGTTGGTAATAGTTGGGGTATTTTATAATAATAATAATCGATATTTTTGTCTTTTGATTGCACGACTGGGGCTGTGTTCGTGCGCAGTATGACGTAATAGTCATAAACAGTTGAGGAAGAAGCTGCTTAACAACGATATATGAACACACACACACATATAAACATATATTCATCTTCTCCATCTCTCTCTCCTTATATCTCTCTCTCTTTATCTCTTCTCTATCTCCTTGGTGTACATACGTATGTATCTATACATATACATACAGAGGAGTCACTTCTAGCTTTTGTTTATGAGACAAAAACAAAAAAAATTTTTGTTTTAAATAACAAAATCGGATGTTTAAAAATAGAAATCTTGAAAATCAATATCGAAGTCTTCACATATCTACATCTATTCATCTACCAAACGATAACATTTATACCGTCTTCCCCCTTAGCCAACCTCATTTACTAGCAAACAATACCACCATCACCGTCATCATCAACAACATCATCAACATCATCATCATATTGTTTCCGCAAAAGATAGGCGCGCATATCTCATCCATATAAAATGCGACAGATAAAGATCAGTATAAGAACACAGCTTCTTATTCTAGTCTTATCGACTGCCCTATTTTCATTACTCGTATTGGCCATCGTCACCGGTGTCTATTTCACAAACAACTCCATATCCACCAGTCTGGAAAAATTACAAGTGATATCCCAGCTCAAATCATCCCAGTTAAAGCAAACTTATGATTACAACTATTACCAGCTTAGTTCGCTTGCCGCCAGAGAAGATATCAAGAGCACTTTAACCAATTATAAAGCTGGTAACACCAGTGAAGATGTATTTCTCACAGGTAAGGAATTATTACAAGAGTATATCGATAGTACAGAAAATTTCTACGATGCAAGCTTGTACAGCGTTAGCGGTGAAACTTTGATCGATGTTACCAATTCAGTTGTATCAGCAAATATGAGTGATATGGCCAAATACACGTTAAAACCACTTGGTTCCAACAATTCAGTGCCGTTGCAATTACGCCAAAACAATGTCTTACTTTCAGGACCAGTATTAAATCACACCAATTCATATTTATTCAGTATCACGCTCCCCGTATACGCCAATTCATCAATATTAATTTCAACACCAGATCTCGCTGGTTATATGACCGTGGTGATAAACGCTTCCAGTATGAAATTAGTCACCACTGATACAGATGCCCTTGCAAGTTCAAGAGTTGATATCGTCAAGGGTGTCACTTCTTCAACTAATACTTCAGATTACATTGGTTTCGTCTATGCCTTTGAACCTTCAGGTGAATACAACCCTGCATATGTCGAAACTACTTTTTCATTCGATTCATTCCCATTAGTAGCCAATGCTTTACAAGAACAAACACAGGCAGATTCAGCCACCTCTGGTGCAGAGACCAAAATTAAAACTCTGATGAACATTACAGTGGCATTGGGCTATAGTGTTGTCAATATAGCTGGGGACTATTGGATCGTATTTGTACAACAGAATAGAGCAGATTTCTTGGCCCCCTCCAACAAATTAGCCAAGATCATAGTTGGAATAGTGATAGGTTTAGCAGTGGTGGTATGTCTTATCACCATCCCACTGGCACATTATGGTGTCAGACCCATCATGAAATTGCAAAAAGCCACAGAAGAACTCACTTATGGTCGAGGCTTGGCCCATTATGATACTCACTCCAAAGGTGGTGGTGGAGGAGGAGGAGGAGGATTCTCGTTCAAAACCAGTTTCCATTCAAGAGACGGTAGCAGTCTCAGTGTTACTCGCTCCGGAGGAGGCAATAATAGCAATGATCCGATTCAAAGCTCTTCTCCATCAACCACAGGTGACCATAACAACATAACTTCTGCAAGCTCATTCACAGGTAGCACAGCTGGTGCCGATCATTTCAAAATACCACATCGGGTGACTTTATCCAATCGATGGGTGACCGATGAATTATCAGAGTTGTCAGAACTGTTCAATGCCATGACGGATGAATTGGATCGTCAATACACTCATTTGGAAGATCGTGTCAAAGAAAGAACTAGGGAGTTGGAAAAACTGAAGATTCGTGCTGAAAGTGCCGATGAAGCCAAGACTGTATTCATTTCCCAGATATCTCATGAATTAAGAACTCCCTTGAATGGTATATTGGGATTGTGTTCTGTTTGTCTTGCAGAGGATGATCCATCTTCAATAAAGGAATCATTGAAATTGATTTTTAGAAGTGGTGAATTGTTGCTACACATCTTGACTGAATTGTTAACGTTTAGTAAGAATACTTTGAAAAAATCAAAATTGGAGAATAAAGATTTTAAAATGTTGGAGATTGCATGGCAGATTAAATCAATTTTTGGAAAATTGGCATTTGATCAAAACGTCGACTTACGAATCTTGATAAAACCAAATTTTGTCAGAAAAATGATTTTATTTGGTGATTCCAATAGAATTACCCAGGTCTTAATGAACCTTGTCAGTAATTCTTTAAAGTTTACCCCTATTGATGGGAAAGTTGATGTCTTTATACGTTGTCTTGGAGAATACGATAAGGAAAGATCCGAAAAAGATGGTTATAAGAAAGTATATGTTAAGCATAATACAATGGCTGAAGAAAAAATCAAAGATGTTGATGCAACGCTTGGACATATGACAATCATTTCTAGAAAATCCATTGAAAATGATAATGATGACAAGAGTGATTTGCAAAGCCTTCATACCATCAGCACCTCGGAGTATAACAATGCCATCTTTGAGTCACAGTTTAGAAGGAAAAAAGGACATGAGTCCGCTCATTCTCCAACTTCTACGACTGATGTTGGCAGTCAAAGTTCATATGAGAAGTATCCTGATATGAATACTACCGATGTCGATGATTTCACCGCATCAGATAGCACCGAGCTGCAAGATGATGTTACAGGTGGTATCACCACCTACGATGAGTCAGACGAATATGACGACGACATCAAGCATTATAAAGTGAGAGCACTTGATGAGCCGAAACAATGGGTCATTGAGTTTGTCGTTCAAGATACAGGTCCAGGAATTGAGCCTGCATTGAAGGACAAGGTATTTGAACCATTCATTCAAGGTGATCAAACCTTGAGTAGATCCCATGGTGGTACTGGATTGGGATTGTCAATATGTAGACAATTGGCCACGATGATGAAGGGAAGCTTGGACTTGGCAGACAATGATGAAAATCAAACCGGAAGTCGATTCATATTTAGGATCCCATTGACACAAGTGAAAGAATTGGTAGTGACTTCAAAACTGGATGAAGAAGAATTGTACAACGATGAGTTTAACATTGATAGCAAGAAAAACAGGAAAGTGAAAATTGTTGAGCCACTTAAGGATGAGAAACCCCCAATGAGCGTGCGTAGGTCGTCAAGCGTTGACTTGAAAAAGCAAAGATCTTTGTCAACGGGGACAAACAACACAAATTTGTTGAAATTAGACATTGCAACAACAAATTCGTCCAACCCAATCACATTGCAATTACTGCCTGCTGCTGTGCTGTCTCCTTCAGCTTCGATTGATTCATCGTCGTATTTTGTTGACAAGCCATCATTATTAACAAAATCATCAACAGGTACTGCTCATTCGCTACCGACAGCCCCCAACATAGCCACTGCTAATGAGTTTAATTATAACAGTAACAGTAGCAACAGCAGTCTTGCCAATATCAATAACAGCAACAATAACAACAATAATAATAACAATAGCATCAGCAGCAACAAATCTTCATCTACCAACTCATCTTCCACTACCCCGAAGAGTCCACCTTCAAACAAATTTAATGCAATGTCGTCTCCTAATGAGGAGGACGATCTTAGTAGGACACCTAGTCCTGAAATTATCAAACGCTCGCTCAAGATTCTCGTTGCTGAAGATAATCAAGTGAATCAAGAAGTGATCAAGAGAATGTTGAACTTGGAAGGTTTCAAAACCATACAATTGCTGTGTGATGGTCAAGAACTGATCGACTTGCTCAAGCTTGAATTGGATCAAGGCCAAGTTTATGATTTGATTTTTATGGATGTACAGATGCCCAAGTTGGATGGTGTCAATGCAACAAAGTATATTAGAACTGAATTGCAATATAAAGGTCCTATCGTGGCATTGACAGCGTACGCTGATGAGTCCAACGTGCAAAAATGTTTGGAAAGCGGTATGAGTGGGTTCTTGGCAAAGCCCATTAGAAGAGCTCAATTGAAGAAAATCATCCTGGAATTTGGGCACGATTAAGTGCTGAAGTGGGTTCAATTTCTCCCAATGACGCTTAACTGGTTTTGGAAATGATTGCATGAAATCGCATTCTACTTTTTTGACCACCAATAACTTCAATGCAAGATTCTTTTATTTTTTATTGTACATATTTATCATCTGCTGTGTTTTCTGTTTATTTCTTCATTTGTTTGTTTGTTTGTTTGTTTGTTTGTATTATATTTTGTTTGCTATTTGTTGAAGCTGTTTTGTGGCTTTTTGATTTGTTACACATTGAATGTTTATGGACTGGATAGTCAATTTGGAAGGGTCTCATTGACGTTGTGATGATATATGCACATTGCCCTTTATATCTGTATATTATAATTTGATACTTCCCTTTGTTTCAAATAAATGTCAAATTGGTTTGCCGTCCAGTTTATGTCAGGCAGGCGATTTGATGTCATCCGAATGTGATTTATACATACCACTTTCAGACTCGATACCTCGAATGGTATTGGTTGTTGATCAAGATGATGATGATGATGATGGGGGGTGGGCTATTTACTTATATGTTGGTATTTTGACTTCCCAAAAACGTAATTAATGTCCTCAAGCTCATCATCAGAAAACCAAAAAGGGAAAGAAGAAAAATAAATTTTTCACAAAACAAATTTTTTTTTTTTTTATTATTAAAAACATATCTCTCACATTGAGATTATTGAAAATTTGGAGATATCAGGAGTTGTTCAATATCATCAGCCCTAGCAGAATGGACATTCACCGTTGCCGATTCGTCGACTATACTCCTCATACCATAACGTCTCTTGCATTCTCACATCAATCCACTGCAAAGTTCACACCACTTGATTTGAGGTTGGCTGTAGGAAGGGCTAATGGAGATATTGAAATATGGAACCCAAGATATGATTGGATCCATGAGCAAACACTTCAAGGTGGCAAAGGTAGATCAGTTGAAGGATTAGTCTGGTCTCTTTGGGATGGAAGCATACCTAGATTATTTTCGATAGGTGGCACAACCATAATAACAGAATGGGATTTACAAAGTGGGCTACCCTTAAAAAACTATGATTGTAATGCTGGAGTGATATGGTCAATGCTGATTAACAAGGCAGGAAATAAAATTGCAGTAGGCTGTGATGATGGAAGTGTTGTTGTTATTGATGTATCTGGTGGTCCCGGATCATTGGAACACGAGATGATTTTACAAAGACAAGACTCGAGAGTTTTGAGTATCACATGGTTTGACAACGATTTAATCATTGGAGGATGTGCCGATGGACGTGTTAGAGTCTGGGGTTATAAGGATGACAATAAAGGTAGAATCATATCCACCCTCAGAGTTGATAAATCAAAAACAGAAAGCACTTTGATTTGGTCTGTGTTGGCATTACCTCAGAAACAACAATTGGTCACTGGGGATTCAACTGGCAGTGTCAAGTTTTGGAATTTACAACATTTTGTGTTACAACAGTCATTTCAGGTGCATGAGGTTGATGTATTATGTTTGGCAACTGATTTTCTGCAAGAGAAAATTTTCAGTGGGGGTATTGATAGAAAGATTTTCAATTTCAATTTGATAACGAATGGCGATTCTCAAAAATGGGTTAACTCTTCCAATAGACTTTTGCATTCCAATGATGTCAGAGCCTTGACTTCATTCGAGAGTAAAGGTTCTAATTTCTTGGTCAGTGGGGGTGTTGAGAGATCAATAGTGATTAATTCTGTCAATAACTTTCATGACGGTCCTTACAGAAAATTGCCAATTGCATTACAGAAGCCAAATTCTTTAGTTAACGCGGCAAAGAAGTTGGTAGTGATGTGGCAAGACCAAACGGTCAAAATTTGGAGAATCAACGAGTTTGATCATTCAAAAAAATTGATTGCCAAGTTGGTACTTGCCGATGATGAGAATATCGTTACTTGTACTATGGACAAACAGGGACGATTTTTAATTGTTGGTAGATTGGTTAATATCAAGATATTTAAATTAAGTGAATTGGAAAATGGAGAATTTAAAGTGCAAAAAATCAAATCTACTTTGTTGGAAAATTACAATTCTAAACATTTGTCGATTAGTGACCGTCAAATCTTGACAGTGAACTCCAGTAATGAATTAATTGGATTTGATTATGTCATTGATAAGGAAGAAAATTTGAAAGTTAGCGAAGCTTTCGAATATGAACTTGTGGAAGAGGTAAGGGTAAAGTCTAAACAACCACATATTCAAAACATTAACAATTTAAAAATATCTGATGATGGTTCCAAGCTGGCTATATCAAGGATTTCTGGATCAATTGAAATAATTGATTTGAATGATACAAAGACTTCTTTCAGACTAATCAAATTGAACAAGATACCAATTCAAATGGATTTCACAAAGAGAAACACCTTGGTATTAATAACATGTGAGAACAAATTATACGAATTCCATACTTCGTTGAACAATGTACTGAAGCAAGACATATTAACATCCTGGTCAAAGAGAAACTCGGAGTTTTTACCACTGAAATTCTTAAATTTGAATAGTAAATGTCAAGGTTTTTTCAAGGACAATTTGACGGACAATAGAGTTTGGTTATATGGGGACAATTGGCTTTGTTTTTTTGATTTAGACTTCAATATTCCGATCGATGAATTGAGGTACGCCAATGGGAACCAAAAGCATCAACAGCAACTACAGCAACAGCAACGTTATAAGAACAACAATAAGAAGAGAAGAAGAAACAGTAGTGTGGTAATGACGATATCTGAGACTACGAACACCGTTGATGATTCCTTAAACTCTGAGTTTATGGATGGGTCAGATGATGAAATTGAAGATGTCAACGGTAACAACAATCTTGTAATAACAGATGGTGACAGCGAAACCAAGTTTAACAAGAACTTGAGGGACTTAGAGATAAGCAGAATGTTGCAAAATGGTGTCATACAACAACAGGATGAATCTGAGGATGAGCGTTGTTTTTGGTTTACTAACAAGTACAAATCGTTGATGTTGTGTGATAATTTCGGGTATAATGAGATGATTGTTATAGAGAGACCGCTGTTCCTATTGCCAACGCCTCCTGCTTTCAAATTGAACAAGATCATTTTATAGAGAAAAGCCTTCCCATTCTTGTTTAGGACATGCCAAATGAACAATTTACAAAGGTGTTAGTTTAGAAGTGGAAGTAAAGTCATTGCGTGATGCAAGTGGAAGTTTGGTCTTCAAAATGGACCTCAATGCTCGACATTATGTAGTGAATGCCTCGAAATTGTGGAAATGCTTGAAGATTCTAGTCAAATATATTGCTGATGTGTACGGATGATCCTAAAAATTTCCTCATCTTAGTATTATGGTAGTTATTACAAACAAAAAGTTGTTGAGCTCTTTCTTGCCGTTGGATAGATCAATTTAAGAACCTGGCTTTTTTAAAGCATTGAACCAAGAATTGGTTTAATGAAAAGGCTATTTTAATTGGTTTTAATGCAATTGAAATTAGTTTGGGGTAGTGTTAAAAAAATTTAGCAATTTCCCAAATCCTAATCAGAAGACACTGCTATATCCACATTCATTATCTTTACATTAATATGCAGCTGTCGCGAAGATAACTGCTGGATGAGAGAGTGATCTTTTGGAAAGCCACAGGGATCATTTCCGTCAACGGAATGATGATTATGATGGTGAATGATATCTAATAAATTCCGTTTTTTCTTTTCTTTCGCGAGCTCCATTCAAGAGGGAGTAAGTAGTATTACTACACCATCAATATAGATACGACATGAGGTATAATGTGCAGACGACCTATCAGGATAATACTATTGGACACTAATACTGCGCTTTGCGAAAGGTGGAATCATGAGCTAAGACGCTTCCGAAAGCTGCTCCCGAATGAACAATTGAAAATAGAAATTGTCGTTCACTGTGGTCCAATGTCTAGTATATCAACAATAGAATTAAATGCTTGTCAATCTAGTGCCATAGTTTCACCGGGAAACGTGTGTGGGTTCTTGGGAGGTGGCTTTGATTTAGCTATTGCCAAATACTTTGGTGGTGATTCCAATTGGAAACGGTTCGAGACTGTTTATCAAACGAGGCTTTTTAAATATACGAATGGGTATTCTTCAACGACGGGCCAGATGGTTGAGTTGGGATTGAGACCCAATAGTCAGCCTTGGAAAGATATTCGATGTGATCACATCTTACATATACCTACAATGAAGATTCCAGAGAAGATTGGTGGAGAAGCAAGCGATATAAATGAGCTCATTTTTGATTTGACTTGGAATTCATTAACCACCTTATCCTGCCACAATAATTTCAATTCTAGTGAAACGTTCATTGACACTTTGGTTTTTCCAGGTTTGGCCACCGGATACGGTGGAGTATCATATGAATTGTGTGCTAGAGCCATGTGTTATGCCATGTATATCTATTCATTGCAAAGATTGAGCGAATTAGATAGGGGAAAGTTATGTTTGCGATATATTGGGAAGAGCACTAGATCTTTGTTTCCCGGGTCCACTCAAAGTGGTGCCGATTTCAATTTTGAAGAAGATGGACCTGAAAAGTTGTTTGGTTGCACTTGAAATTGAATCAAATATTTAATTGTATAACAAAGATTGTGTATAAAACAAAAAAAAATTACATAGAAAATATATTAAAAGGTGTGTGATTGAGAGATAATGGATGAATTGGAATGTATAATACGATCAAACTTGAGGACGAATGTTCTCATTTATGGAAACCCTTCAACTGGGAAGACCTATCAAGTGTTAAGTGCTCTTCAAAAATACAACAGAAGCCATGTACTAGTTGACTGTCGTGGTATAGTTGATTTCAAATTATTGTTGAACAAAATCTACCATCAATTGACGGGTAAGATAAGGAAGTTTGAGAATGTTCATGATTTCAAAAATGGATTGGCTCAATGTATGGATGATAGTTCAATGGTGTTGGTGCTAAAGAACTTACAATCGATCACATCGAATAATGTCACATTTGATTTGTTTAACTTGTTCAACAAGTTGACAGTTAATATTTCCATTTATTTCATCATCTCGACAACGTCAATTCCATCGAGTCTTTTAACTAGTAATATAGTGAAAGTTTATTTCCCCAGACCAACACTGGAAGGTATCATCATAATTTTGAGTGAAAAAGAGATATTACCCAAGTCCTTCAATGCAAAGAATTTCATCAAATTGATCGTTGATACATATTATCCTTATACTACAGACATCAAAGATTTGGAGTCAATTGTTGTCAAAAATTGGTCTCACTTCATAGCCCCATTGGAAGAGGATGATCAATTAGGGTTCATGGAGTTGTATAACCTTTACAAACTGGAATTATCAGATAAGCTCATCGTTAAGAGTGTGGTGAACGCGTACGAGACAGAGACGATTGGTAATAATGAGCTCTTGACACCATTGTCGGCGATATTGGTGGTTGCATCATATTTGGCGTCGTATAACGATCCGAGATCGGATTTCACTTTGTTCAGTAAGTTGAAAGAGATAAGATCTGGTAAGAGGACTTTTGCTAGGAGAGTGAGGAATGGAAATGTGAGAAAGATCATCAACACTTCAAAATGGTTTGAATTTGAAAGAATGATCAGTATATTGAAATCGATATACAAGGATACAAAATATTTTGAGACAAGAGAATTGAAAATCAATTTGATGACATACGTTGAGTTTGACAATTTGATAGCGTTAAAATTGTTGGTGAGAAATGAAAACAAGTTCAAGATCAATTGTGAACTTGCATTTGTAAGAAAATGCTGTTTCCAAATTGGATTTACAATAGAGAATTATTTGATTGAATAAGTAAGATGTTGTGTGACTATTATATATGATGAAGTATATACTGCTTGTATCAATCCAATTGTAATTCAATCAGCGCCAAAAAAGTTTTGAGAAGAAAAGCAACAAAAAAATGAAAACACCAATTAATTATATATATAACAATCAACTAAATCCATTCCACATATCATGTCTTCTAAGAAGGCCACTTTGTATATCAACAACTTGAATGAGAAGCCATCACTGAACACAACAAAGAGAGAGCTCGAGACCAGATTCGGCAAATATGGAGAAATATTATCATTGATATTGAAGACGAAAAGAGTCTCGTTAAAGGGTCAACTGTTTATCACATACAATACGAGAGATGCTGCAATAAGAGCTCAAAAGGATTTGGATGGTGCCCAAATATTGGACAGGACTGTTAAAGTGAGTTTTGCCAAGGAGAATAGTATTGCATATTACAAGAAGACGATGACACCAGATGATTTTGAACAGTTTATCAATACAAGATTGAAAAAACGGAAACTGGAAGATGAGGAATTGAATCTGGAAGAGAAAGAAGATGGTGACAAGAATAAGAGGAAGAAGATAAAGTTGATCAAGTCTAAAATACCCAACAATGTTTTATTATTGCAAAATCTTTCTTCAAATATTACAAAGGAAGCGTTGATGGAATTTTTCAACAAATTTGAAGGGTTTGTTGATCTGAGGTTGATAAAAGTGAGAAATTTGAGTTTTATTGAGTTCAACGAGATTGACAATGCAAGCAAAGTGATGTCTCAGTACTCTGATGGTAATATACAAGAATTTGTCAATGACGAGAATGAATCGTCATTCATAACATTTGCTAAATAAATAATAATAATGATGATGATGATGATGATAATGATGATAATGATCAGTATTTGCCACTCACAACCATTTTGAAAGCATCAAGGAAGTTTTCCTTCTCCTTACCACCTTTTGAAAGATCTTGGTATAACCTTTTATAATAATTTGGATTACCCTTTGGTGTCAACAACTTATCACTAATTTTATAAGTCTTTAGATATTTATCATCCAACAAGTTTTTCACTGATGAACATTGTTGATCTAGGATCTTGGTGTTGTATAACTCCTTCTTATATTCAACTCTTTTTGGCTTTTTCACCAATGAATCCACAACTATATCGGTAATCGATTTGGAGTTTGTCTTTATATCACTCTTTGTCACTGGTAAACCGGCTATGGTTCTGAACCTTTCCAACTGAGTCGCTTTGAATGATGCAAAATGTGGGATTCTATCATTTGGTAACAGGTCCAAGAGCTTGACCAAGTGTTTTGCCGATTCCTTAACTGACATTTTGCAAAATGTGTTATTTATTCCTTGTATATATATATGTATATCAATTGTGTTCGTCTTTCTTTCTTTCTTTTTGGTCTTTTTTCTCCAAAAAAAAAAAAAAAAAATTTCAAAATTAATATACCAAATGAAGAAAACTTCTTTAATAGGAAGTCAATATTTTTCTAACATTTCTCTGGCGTCTTTACCATTGTACAAGAAGGTTGATAATTGATTTGTATCACAATGGAACTCTATATCGTTCCCATTGTGTTCGATCTCAAGCATCTTCAATTTCGGGTTCAACTCTTGAATAACTTCTGTCTCGGTATCATACAACCACAATTTCTCTAAATCACGAGGTAAACTTTCAATCTTCCAGATCTCAACAGCGGATATATACAATTGTCTTAATGTGCCAGGTAAACTGTTCGAGTTGAGAACACTTCTTGCAGTTCGAGTTTGATCTCTGATATTGTACAACTCTAAGTATCGTAACTTGTGCAACAGTGATAAATCTTGCAACATGTCAAACCCGGCACCTAGCTTCAACCACTCCAAGTTCGGTAATTTGGTCAAGTTTTTAAATTCAGATACCAAAGTACCATCAAGGTCTAGCGAATGTATATTTATCAGACCGATATCGGGGAAATTCTCAATAGAATTTCTACTCAATACCAATTTTTTCAATCTAGGAACATTCGAAGCAAAAGCAATGGGAATCTCTCTGATCTCTTTTATATCCAAGATTTAAATACTCCAATTCAGGCATATTTGAACCAATATTTATGGGAATTTCTCTGATATTATTGTGCTCAAGATCTAAATGCTCCAATCTAGGCATATTTGAAGCAAAATCAATTTCTTTGATACAATTACTTTTAAGACTCAAATACTCCAATCTAGGCACATCTGAACCAAAACCAATGGGGATTTCTCTGATCTTATTGAGCCCAAGATTTAAATACTCCAATCTAGGCATATTTGAAGCAAAATCAATGGGAATTTCTTCGATATAATTATACCTAAGACTCAAAAACTTCAATCTAGACATACTTGAAGCAAACCAATGGGGATTTCTTCAATACGATTACAGCCAAGATTTAAGTACTCCAATCTAGGCATATTTGAAGCAAATCCAGTGGGAATTTTTCCGATCTCATTATAACTAAGATTTAAATACTCTAATTTAGGAGCATCACATGACATCAAGTTCAATTTAGAAACTCGATTGTTATTCAAATTCAACCATGTCAAATTTGGAAATGATGATGGTCGTTGCCCCATTGTGGATGACCTAGATGAAGAAGTGAAAGGGGAATTGATTTCATTTCCATGTAAATCGAGAATTTGTATGTTGTTATATTGCATTGGAAACAGCACCAACCCAAGTCGACTAACATCTAACGTTTGTAATTGTGGTGCCACCGCCTTTAACTTTCCCAATGTTGGTAACTTGAATCCATCCCACATTTGCAACAACTTCAAATAGGGCAACGAGATCGGTAATATCGCATCTAAAATGAAATCGCAATCAATATATTTGTCGCTCAATTGTTTCAACGAGAGTCGCTCAATGCCACCCAATTTGGGTTCCGTTTGAACCAATTTGGTCACCAGTTTTAGATTGGCACTAACTCGTTCTTTTACAGGCAGATAATTGCTTAATCCATCAATCATTAAGACTAATCTCAATGACTTGATTCTATATTTAAAGAAATCAGTGCAATTGTTGTTTCTTTTGTAATTGACAATTTCCCAATAACGGAATACGCCATTCATTAGCCACCGTTCACGGTTTTGAAAATCTTGATATTTATACTCGTTTCCAATAATCGATAGCTCTTCTTTTAGTGTTGCACTTTTTATCATCACTGTAGCATCTGAACAAAGTACTGTACTTGTCATGGGGGAAAACGACCAGAAGATCCTTCAAAGAATTCTTTGGGAGATACGATAGTATTTGAATCCAGAGCTCTAAAGGTAAAGATACTGGGATGAAGTACATGATTGAAACACGTTTATGATTTAACAAAATTGAAACAAGTCATCGATGACATAATATTTACTTCAGATAAATCAAAAAAACGGTCGCGCACAAAAGTACAAATACCTTATCATTTCCTTTTTTAGAAGAAGTTGAATTGATATTGGATCCCGCCAATGAATCTCTCACAACATTACATACATAAACTCATTCTCAGCCAGAAGACCTATCCTTTTTCTGGTCTTCGAGAAATTTATCAATCAACATCTTTAGTATGGATATCTTTCTCATTGTAGAAATCCCGAAACCTGGACTACAAAAATGACGATAACAATCATCCAAAATTTTCAGTTCTTTGAACTCTAGTATCACTTAGATCAAGACATTCTAAATTACTCAAGTTAAACATATTTTGAATTTTTCTAATCTCATTGGCATCACAGCGTAATGTGGCCAAACTAGTTGATTTATTAATAAATACAGGTGGAAACTTTTTTAATAGAAAGTCAGTTTTTTTTAAACCATCCTCTTGCATCTTCACCGTTGTACAAAAAGGTTGATAATTGAGTTGTATCACAAGTGACATCTATATCGTTCCTATTGTGTCCGATATTGAGTGTCTTCAATTTTGGGTTCAATTCTTGAATGAGTTTTGTCCCAGTATAAGACAACTCCAACTCTTCCAAATCACGAGGTAAATTTTCAATTTTCCAAATTTTATGGCCATGAATATGTAATTGTTTTAACGTGACTGGTAAACATTTGGAATTGAAAACAATACTTGTGTATTGAGTTTTAATATTACCCAAAAACAAGTATCGTAACTTGTGCAACAGTGATAAATCTTGCAACATGTCAAACCCGGCACCTAACTTCAAACACTCCAAGTTCGGTAATTTGGTCAAGTTCTCAAAGTCAGACACCAAAGTATTATCAAGGTCTAGTGACTGTAAATTTATCAGACAGATATTGGGAAAATCATGAATATTGTTGCATGCCAACACCAATTCTTTCAACCTAGGCATATTTGAAGCAAAACCAATGGGAATTTCTCTAATATGATTACTTTCAAGATTTAAATACTCCAATCTAGGAGCATCACATGACATCGTGTCCAATTCCGAAAGTTGATTGAAACTTAAATTCAACCATCTCAAAAATGGAAACGATAATCTTGGTTGCCCCATTGTGGATGATATAGACGAAGAAGAAGAAGTAAAAGGGGACTCGATTCTATTTCGTTGTAAATCGAGTCTTCGTATGGTGTTATATTGCATTGGAAACAGCACCAACCCAAGTCGACTAACATCTAACGTTTGTAATTGTGGGGCCACCGCCTTTAACTTTCCCATTGCTGGTAACTTGAACCCATCCCAGATTTCCAACAATTTCAAATAGGGCAACGAGATCGGTAATATCGCATCTAAAACGAAATCGCAATCAATCTTGTGCTCATTCACCGTTCTGAGATGAGTCAACGAGAGTCGCTCAATGCCACCCAATTTAGGTTCCATTTGAAACAAGTTGGTGACCAATTTTAGATTGGCCATATATTGTTCACTTCTAGGAATGTATTTGTCTGCTTTAATATTGTGCACAAAGACCAATTTCAATGACTTGATACCATACTTAAAAAAATCAGTGTATTTGTTGTTTCTCTTGAAGATGTTAATCCCCCAGTAATGATATATGCCATTTAATTTCCCGTTTTCATGACCTCTTTCATAGTCTTCATATTTATACTCGTGCTCAAAAGCTGCCATGTCGTTTATTTCATTTTCAGCTGTTACACTTTGTATTATCACTGTAGCATCTGAGAGAAGTGCTTCTTTGATGTGCTTGTCATGGGGAAAAACCACGAGAAGATCCTTCAAAGACTCAGCTGGAAGATATGATAGTACATGAATCCAGAGCTCTAAGGGTAAAGGTATCGGGAGGGTGTTCATGATTTAACAAAATCAAGGCAAAAATCATAACACTTCAAAACTAAAACAAAACAAAACGAAAAACTGCGTGCGTTTAAAAAGTGCGGTAGTTCACGAAAAGTACAAAAACCTTATCATTTCCTATTTGAGAACTTAAATTGAAAGATCTCATCCTGCCAATCAGTCTCTTACAACCATTACACAGATAAAATCAACCTCAACCGCACAAAATCATTTTTTTTGTGGTCTTTGACAAATTTGTCAATCAACATCCTCACTTTTCCTTATCACGAATCTTGGCCTCAAATGATGACGTTTACAATCATCAAAATTTACAGTCCTTTTGTTTTTAAGCAATCTCCTGGCGTCTTCACCATTGTACAAGAAAGTTGATAATTGATTTGTATCACAATGGAACTCTATATCGTTCCCATTGTGTCCGATCTCAAGCATCTCCAATTTCGGGTTCAACTCTTGAATAACTTCTGTCTCGGTATCATACAACCACAACTTCTCTAAATCACGAGGTAAACTTTCAATCTTCCAGCTCTCAACAGCGAATATATATAATTGTCTTAATTTGCCAGGTAAACTCTTCGAGTTGAGAACACTTCTTGCAGTTCGAGTTTGATCTCTGATATTGTACAACTCTAAGTATCGTAACTTGTGCAACAGTGATAAATCTTGCAACATGTCAAGCCCTGCGGTTAGCTTCAAAGACTCCATGTTCGGTGATTTGGTCAAGTTCTTGAAATCAGACACCAAGGTACCATGAATGTCTAGTGACTCTAAATTTGTCAGATCGATATCGGGAAATTTTTCAATAGGATTGCTTTCCAACACCAATTCTTTCAATCTAGGCATATTTGAAGCAAAGCCAATGGGAATTTCTTTGATACTATTATCTCCAAGATATACGTTCTTCAATCTAGGCATATTTGAACCAAAACCATCGGGAATTTCTTCCAACTCATTATCTCTAAGGTTTAAATGCTTCAATCTAGGCATATTTGATGTAAAACTAATGGGAATTTCTCTAATATGATTATTTTCAAGAATTAAATACTCCAATCTAGGAGCATCACATAACATCGTGTTCAATTCCGAAATATAATTAGAACGCAAATTCAACCATCTCAAAAATGGAAGTGACAATCGTTTTTGCTCCATAGTAGATGACATAGATGATGAAGTAAAAGGGGGCACGATGTCATTTCCTTCTAAATTGAGTCTTTGTATGGCGTTATATTGCATTGGAATCAGCTCGAACAAATGGTCACTCAAATCTAAGGTTTGTAATTGTGGTGCCACCGCCTTTAACTTTTTCATTGTTGGTAACGTGATATCTGATGATATTTTTAAGCACTTCAAATAGGGCAACGAGATCGGTAATATCGCGTCCAAAAGGGAATCGCAATCAAACTCATCACTCCCCGACCATTCATCACAGGTCAACAGGAGTCGCTCAATACTACCCAATTTGGGCTCCATTTGAAACAATTTGGTGACAAATTTTAGATTAGCGATATCTCATTCGCTCTGAAACTTGTATTTTTCTGCATTTATGGGATTTTCGTTGAGCTGAAGGATCAAATTCAATGATTTGATACCATAATCAAAGAAATAAGTTTGTTTGAAGATGGAAACTTCCCAAGAACTGGACATCCAGTCCTCATGATACTCTTTTGCAGAAAATTTACAATTAGACCCTTTTCTAAAAGCTACTAGCTCCTTTTGTGTTGTTAGACTATCTATTGTCACTACAGCATCTCGAAGAAGTAATTCTTTGATGTGCTTGTCATGGGGAAAAACCACGAGAAAATTCTTCAAAGAATCCTCTGGGAGATACGATAGTATATGGTTCCAGAGCTCTAGCGGTAAAGGCATCGGGATCGTGTACATGATTTGAACACGTTAATGATTTAAACAAAAATCAAATCAAATGATTGATGACATAATATTTACTTCAAAATCAATCAAAAAACGGTCGCGCACAAAAGTACAAAAACCTTATCATTTCCTATTTGAGAAGTTAGATTAAAAGTATTGGATCCTGCCAATCAATCTCTTACAACCATTACATAGATAAAATCAACCTCAACCACACAAAATCCTTTTTTTTGTGGTCTTTGACAAATTTGTCAATCAACATCCTCAACAGTGGTATTTTCCTCATTGAAGAAATCACGATTCAAACCTGCATTCAAAATATAACGTTGCTCCCTACCATCATCATCACCACCAACACCAGCAGCATTGGCGTTAGCAAATCCGTTTGTAAATCCGTTAGCAAATCCATAACCAAAGCTATAAATCAGACTGCCATCTTCACCACCACCAGCACCGAATCTTCCTCCCCCTCCTCCTCCCATAAAAAAGTTGAGATAACCATCGTAATCGCCTTCGGTTCCATTAAATTGTGGTAACATCTCATCTACAACGTCAAAGGACTCTCCAGAATAAACCTGTCTTCTTATATCAGTGAAATATTCCAGGTCATCATCCATTTCTTCACTCTTCAATTTTTTCAAATGTCTTAAAAAAGTACTAGTATTGCTAAAATTGGATTTGGCATATATTTTTTCATTGATCTTAAAGATATCGAGTTTCCTAAGTTTAATAAGACTTCCCACATTGTTAATTTTATTAAAATTGACATCAATTTCTTTTAAACTGGTAACATCATTCAAATTTGAGATATCTTCTAATAGACCAAACCGTAGATCCAATTTTTCAAGGTTTGACAATTTGTCCAAGTTGGAGATCTTGGTTATTGAATGACGCATGATGGAGAGATGCTTCAAATTTTTAAGGTGACCCAAATTCTCTAGTACAGTGATATCTTGACATGGTGAGATTCTCAAATCGGTTAAATTTGGTAAAAATTCCAAGTTTTCAATTTTTTTGAAACTACCATTATGACAATCCATTAAGAACAATAATTTCATCTCATTAAGTTTCTGTAAATTTTCAATTTTAGAAATGTTGGTATGACTGAAATTCAAAAATTCCAATTTTCCTAAACTATCCAAGTTTTCAATCTTTAAAATCGAAGTTCCATCTAGTGATAACAGTCTTAATTCTTTCAAATTACTTAAATTGTTGATTTGAATAATATCATGATTGCGACCTAGCAACAAATGTTGTAAAGATACACAATTATCCAAATTTTCAATTTTTTGAATTTTATTATCACTTAGATCAAGACATTCCAAATTACTCAAATTGGACAAATTTTGAATTTTGCTAATCTCATTGGCATCACAACGTAATGTGGTCAAATTAGTTAATTTATTGATTGCTGGTGGTATGGAGCTTAACAAATTGCCAGAAAGGTTTAAAGTTTTCAATTTGGTTAAATAGCTAAGGTCTCTTACCCTTGTCACAGCAGCTGATAAACAATTAATAGTATGTAAATTGGGGAAAATTTCTAAGTTTTCCAACACACTTATTTCAGTACGGTTCAATTGTAATATTTTCAAACTATTCAATTTGAAAATGGACTTATCAAATGGTATTGATTTCAATTCCATAAAAGTGGATAAATCCAAGATTTTCAACTGTTGTAATGATTTCTCCTTAAGGATAATTTTTTGAATATTTTTAATATCCATATCCTTCTCTTCTTCTTTTGTTGGAAAAATTTGTAACGAATCCAGATTGTGCTCGAAATATTGGGCAGATCTAGATTTCAATATTTTGAAATCTGGAATGATATTATCAACAATATTTTCGAAATTTTCTTCATTAGCTAAACATATTGCAACATGAGCATGTAATTTTTGCGAGATCAATTCATCCTTAGGAAAGACTCTTTGCAAAGATGTCAAACGTTTGCAACGGGTCAGAATGTGGTATAAATCGATATGGGATTGTTTGTAATGGTCATCATCAACACCAATGACGTAATCCAAGACCTTATCCTTCAATTCGATGGGCAATGCGGAGTACAAGTTATTATGGATATCATCAAAGCGTCCTTTACGTTTAAGTCTGTTGCCATTACTTGAAATTGAAACATCAGCCAGTTTCCTCAAGTTGGATGATGATGAAGTTGGTTTCGGCAATTGGATCTCTTGCTTTTGTTGTTGTTGTTGTTGTGAGATCTGGTCAAAGAGGGAATTTGTGGTTTCAATGACCTGAAGTAAATACAGCTCAGGAAGATCCAATTGATGAAATCTTTCATTCAATTGGTCTCTGAGATGGAAATAGTCCATTTGCTGGTTGTAAATGTTGGTGAAATATTGATCAGGGGGTTGGGTGTTGCACGATTAAATTTATAATCATTCAAATCTAATCTCTTACACAATTTGATCTTTAAAAAAAACCTGCCATTTTGTTTTTTTGTTTTCGGGTAAACAACAAGTTTAATTCTCACAACTTACACTACCTTTCTATCCCCTCATTTCACGCGACAGTGTCAAAATAAATGAAAACAGAGCGCACGCGTACGCTGCCACTCTATGTCTTGTGGCTGGTACTGGCTAGATAGTCTATCTATCTGTGACACTGTCAGTTATTTATTTTATGAGGAAAGAGAGAGATTATAAAAAATAGACACCACGACACTGTCATGACAACATTTTAACAAATAAATGAGACACTACTATCCTAGGCCACATAGACACACACACTATCAATGGTGATACTTGACCTCATTGAAGAATGTAAATATATATACAATACATATATATCATGACCAACTTAATAACCATATAAAGTGTTCCCTTTCCCAATTGATTATCGAAAATCTTTTTTAAGTTTTTTTTTTTGTTTCTCAAGAAGAAGAAGAAGAAAAAACAAAAAAAGAAAATTCCATAACGCGTGTCTCTATAGGAGAGACACACACACACATCATATTCGATTACAACCACCACCATGTCTCTGAACAGACCGGAAGGTTTGATGATCATGAATGCTTCCCCTCTTCAGGGCATCTATAACATACACAATAACAATAAAGAGCAAGAACAAGAACAAGAAGAACAAGACAATGATAGTGAAGAGTTCATCTTTCAAGATGGTAAGTATCTTTCAGCTTCTCCAGATTTTTCATTTCAAATAAGTACTAACCCTTGCAAACAACACAGCAAGAACTCCCAACATGAACAACCATTACCCATTGCCGGTCACAAACACCCCTATAACTCAATTGCAAAAAGAGATACTAGAAAATCACAACAGTCCCGCTGTATCTATCGACTCACTTGGTTTTCAAAAGATACAACCTTTATCAGTTCCAAAAGAAATGATTTCTCAAGAAGAAGAAGAAGAAGACGACGAAAAAACTAGTCAAACGACACCATTACAGTTGAAAAGATCTCATGCACCACAGGATTCAATAGGTGATAAGGAACAATCAAATATTGCCGCTTCACAATCGCTGCATACTTTAAATACTTTTTACTCTGCCCAGTCACTTCATTCATCAGCTTCTTCGTCGCAGGACAATGATGATGATGAATTTAAATCCACCACGAATATTTCTTTATTGCAAAATGAGACGCGAATTGATCATTCGAATGATTTGTCCCTCTCGACCCAGGATACAGAGACATTGTTGGAAGATATAAATACCCCAGTGAATCACCACAACCATCACAATGATAATGACCACCACCTCAATATAGACCAAAATCATCCAAAACTTCTAGTATTTGCCAACCATTTTGAAAATGCAACCAAGACAACAGCTTCCTCGTACTACGGTGAATACAACGATGGATACTTGACAGAGGTTGATAACGATGCTACACCAATTGTATCAGAATTTGCCAATGGTGAAAAATTCCAAAAATTAAACAATGAAGATCCGTCTGATGATATTGACGATGATATTGACGATGATGATTTGAACAAAACTCCTTTGGTTAGACAGGCTGGATTCACCACTGCGTCGGCTTCGATCAACACCGTTACACCTCCAACCTCGGCATCGATACTGTCGTCCTCCACCAACAATAATAATAATAACAAACAAAGACATCAATCACACTCTGAAACACCCAGTTTGAAAAAAACTAATAGTGGCAAATTCCTTGCCAAATTTAAAAGGAAGATAAAAGTGGCCAATGGTAGACGTCAAAGTCAACTGGAGTCTACTAAGGGTAAGCTGCTGAGTGACGAAAACGACTTGACTTCAATGGATCATGATCTTGTACGTGAAGACAGTTACATGGCATATGCTGCCGCTGTACCGCCACCACCTCCTCCTCCTGCTGTTGCTGCTTCAATGACAATAACGACACAAGCTGATGACGATGATTTCAACTTTGTATCCCCCAACAATGTGGCTTCTGTTCAGTCAAATTCCTCTACTTTGAACCAATCGAACCACATTGATGAACAACTGTATTTTGGAAGCACACAGCCTATTGCTGCTGATGATGATGATGATCTTTATCACCTGTACAAGCCTGGAATGTCAAGTACTGATCAACTGTTAGCCCCTGCTCAAAATTTGAACGAGCCGAGCGGACTTGGAATCCGCTCAGACCATACCGCCACTGCTACTGCCGCTGCTACTACCACTGATCTGCTGAAATATTATGAAGATGGCGAAGACGAGACTCAAAAAGATGAACTAGTCGCCACCACTGACGTCGTAATGGTGGGCATAAATAAGGGCAAGGAGTTGCGATTATCACCAGTCAAATCGATCAAGCGCCCTAATCCAAAAAACAAAGAGTTGATCAAGTCGCCAAATGAATTGAACAAGGATATCTTTGAAAGTTTTAGGCCTTCCTATTTGCATACCTCCACCAACAATAACAATACAGCGCTATTGCTGTCTCCCTCATCATCATTTTATCCAGAAAATCTATCCCCACTGACATATGATTTCAGTGTGGGAACGTCGCAACTCGATAACAAGTATGATCTTGTGTCGCCTACTGAATCAACCTTTTCTTCAACTAACGATAAGAGACATACCCAGGTGAAATTGTTAAATAGATCCACAACAAACTTACATCACTATCACAATAACATTGTCGAGGAGGAGGAGCTGATACCAAAAGAGTTGGTCAAACATTATAGCGGCACCGATGATGACAAGAAGAAAAACAACAACAACAAAGACACAACAACTTCGGTGCAACAATCCCACCAGCAACATGATCATCAAAAAAAATATGCCGATATTGATGTGGAGTTGGCAAATCATGATGATGACAATTACGCTAGATTATTTTTAACAGCAACGCATCCTTTTGATGCAGCATCTTTAGAATCTCAGGATGAGGCGGCAAGATGTCTTTCCTTTCAAAAAGATGAAATTGCTTTCATTCATGATATTTCAGAGAGCTCTGGATGGGCTGAGGTGACATTACTTTCTTACAAAATTGAAACCGGTTGGGTTCCATTAAATTATTTTAAGCCTACTATTGACGATCAAGACAAACAACCCTTGTTGTTGTTGTTCAAATCAGCTGGAAACTTTCTTTCCAATAGACAAAGCAGGCCTATCTATTCAACAAGAACTGGGGAATTGAAGGGTTATTCTTTCCCATACTCCACAATCGACAAGATCACCATTGGTATCAAGTATTTCTTAAGAGAGATTGGTTGCTTGAGTAGCAAGAACGAGAATGTTTACCTCTCCAAAACAATCAGGGAAGTACGAAAGAAATTGTTACAAGACTGGCATATTCTTCGACAGAAATCAAGAGACTATATTGGTACAATGAGTCTAAGCAAAATTGAATTATTGGAATTACTTGTCTATCAAGTCTTGATGAAATCCATACTGTTTTTGAACATTTGGAAATCTGAAAACGTGTTTAGACCAAAGGCCAACTTTGACAGATTCAAATTCGATACTAAAGCTATGCCATATTTGGCATATACACCTACCTTAAGAGAAAGGGTGAAAGAGGACTCATCAATTTTTTATTCGTATTTCAGCATGATCATTGGTCGTATGGATTTGATCGAACATAATTTAACTGGTGTTAAATTACTTAAAATTATTAATGAGCACATCGGTCTGTTGTACTTGGACTTCAAATATGTTGTCGTTGAATCTGTGAAGTTAATTAAAGATGATAAATACATTTCTTTATTGGAGAGTTTTGGTAAATTAATTCAAAATTTTGATCAGGAATCAACTAACTTGATTGAATTTACCAAAAAATCTTATGGCAAGTTGAAATATGCAAATGTTCTACCCAATAATCTGAATTATTTTGCTTATACAAAACCAGGTCGTGAGTTGTTAAACACTTGTGCTAAGCTGATTATCGAATTGAACAAACTTATGAAAATAGAGCTACTGTTTCCAAGGGATCGCCTGAAGGCGAAGATTGATTATACGTATCTTGATTTCCAAACAGTTAAAATTGAGACGAAGGACTTTATCAGAGAGGCATCTTTTGCACTATTGGACTCTCAAAAGTTCAATCAACAGTTGCAAAAAAGAAAAGGTGTCGTCACCCCAAGGTCCAAAAGTGTGAAAAGATTTTCAGTATTCAGGAGCGGTAATGCTGGGTCGTTAACGTTAACCCCAGAAGGAATTGATTTGTTGAGTGAAATGTTGATCAAAGATGAGCTGACAATGAGTCCGATTTTCAAACAAGGTGAATTGAAAGAATTAACTGACGATTATCATCTTAAGGATAACTCATATTATATCAAGAATGTGTCTAATGAAATTTTGAAAGATGCTAATGGCGTATTAATAGGTTCTTCTTTTAGAGGGTTGATATATTTTTTGACCAATGAATTGGAAGAGCCAAGCCAGCTTTACATATCCACTTTTTTCTTATGTTATAGGATTTTCTCATCAAGCGAGGAATTGTTAAACGCTTTGATATCAAGGTACGAATCCAATTCAAAAGAGATTCAAAATTACTCTGAGATTAGGATCAAAAACAGAAGAAAATTGGTTTTGAAAATGATTACAACTTGGCTTTCATCTTATTGGTATAAAGAAGATAATTTCCCAATCTTACCAAAATTGATGAATTTTTTGAACGAAAGTGCTTCCGATTCTTTACCATTGGAGACTTTACAACTCATCAGATTGGTGGCTACATTGATGACCACCAGTAACGAAAATCAGTTGGTGCCAAGAGTGTTGTTGCCTAACGACGAAAGACATGTTAACAGATTTTCTACGACAACCATGTCGATGGATGATGACAACTATGAGTTGACATTGATACAGAGTAATGAATCTTTGAATTCATTGGCAAGCATGTCGTCATCCTCGATATCGAGAAATGATATACAGGAGATAGAATCAATCAATAACAGTTATAAAAAATTCATGGGGCCAAGTTGGTATCCCGAACACCACACTTTGAATGATTTAATTGGTAATTGGTACCAAATACGAAATCTAAGGTTAAGGTTCCCACAAACTCCATTACTGTTGTTGAGCTACCACTCTTCGGACATTGCCAAACAGCTAACGTTGATTGAGAGCGAAATATTCAACAGCATCAAAATTGAAGAGTTGTTAAATGAAAACTTTACTGAAAAAAAATTACATTTGAATCTCTCACCAAATGTTCAGAGATCTATTTTGTTCACCAACCTCTTGAGTGGGTACGTTTTGGAGACGGTATTGCAGCCAGATTTAACCTTGAAACAAAGAGTGAAAGTCTTGACTAAATGGTTGAAAGTTGCTTTGAATTGTTTTAATTTGAAAAATTTTAATTCCTTAGCGGCCATCATGACATCGTTACAAAGTTTTTTGATTAGTAGGTGTATCAAAATTTGGGGAGTTTTGAATGTTAATTACACAAAGCTATTCGACAAGTTGATCAAAATTATTCAACCGGATAAAAATTATTTGATTTACCGTAAAAAATTAAACAATTATTTGGACGATGATGACCATATCATTGTACCATATTTGAATCTATTTTTACAGGATTTGACCTTCATTGTTGAAGGCAATGCAAATTACAGAAATGCAGAAACATTTTTGAACCAAAAATTGATCAATATCGATAAATATTTCAAAATCACCAAGATCTTAGGAGATTTACAACGATTGCAAAGAAACTACAATTCAATATCAATGACAACTGCTACAAGAAGTGGATCATCTAACTCTTTGCGAAAGACAATATCATCATCGTCTTCCGTTCTTAGAAAATCGTTGTCGAGATTATCATTATCAAGCATGGTCGAACCCAACAAGGACGTCAGTGAGGTATTGCCAATGCAGGAATTGATTTTCCTAGAGCTCTTGAGGGTTAATCAATTGAACGTTATTGATGATGACAGAGCTTGGAAGTTGAGTTGCTTAATTCAGCCTAGAGAGAATTGATGTAAACTATGTATTATTATTAAATTAGCCGATTTTCTTTTAATTTGAATGATCGTTAAGATAAGAAGTTGGAGCATTGCTTAAATTTGCATTCTAAATAATGATACAATATCCAACCACCACTTCCGTACCATTTCAATTTTCGAATGTATAAAATAAATTCTGTGTCTGCCCTGTATTTTATCCCACACATGGTCAGCTGAATAAATCTTTTGATTGGAAAAGTGACATTTACACCTCATCAAAACATATTTAACCTGATTATTAACTTCAATCTATAATTCTATCACACTAGAAGCCCTCAATATTCTTTTGACCTATTCCACTAAGATATATATATATGTAACAAGTCTTATTGATATGATAAGATATGATATCACCTTATCATGCAAGCATTATGAACAATAGTCAGAAATGGGAACTGCCCCATGAGGCAGAATTTCCCTTTATGTCGTGTACTATTCATCAAATATTGGGAAAGTAAACAAATTAAAAAAAAATTGGAAGTTGAGAAAAAAGAGCATGAAAGCATCGCATGTGTTTGTACAGCTAGCTGTGTTTGGTGTTTGTGTTATAAGTTGTAGCTTAGATTTTCAATTCCCTCAATCGAGATCCTAATAGTCATCAGTTGATTCAGAGTTCTCTGTGGCTTTCGCATATCTCACTCGGGTAAAAGCTGTGACATAATCAAATATCAATATCATGGCAATGGAAGATACTCATCTGGAAGAAAAGGAGCTACAAAAAGTGGAGCATCTGCCCGAGATTCTGGAAAGCGGTTCGAGCCAAGATCAATATGAGACATCCTTTCAAAATGGGGATCAAAATAAGTTCTACATCGCCAATAAATTAGGTGTGGAATCCAATTTACTCGATAATGTCAACACCGATATCTTGATGAAAATAAAACTAACCTTTGATGATTTTGATACAGTAAAATCTGAAAAATTGGTATTGGAGACTAATTTGGAGCAATTGAATCATGTAACGAACAAGAAATTTGAAATCATGAAAAGTAAGGTTGGAAAGTTGACCTCCGAAAATTCTTTATTGCAAGAATCAATTAAATCTTTGAAAAAATCACAAATTGAGTATGATGAAAAGCTTTCCGTATCAAAAAGTGAGAGGAATTTACACTTGAAAGAGTTACAAGAAAAGGACGAGTTGATAGCAACCATCGAGAAAGAGAAAGTGCATTCATTCGAAATAATAAAGAGAAGAGAAGATGAATTGAAGAATTTGAAAGAAGAAGTGGATCAATTGAGTAAAAACAATAAGAACTTGCGAAAAGAGTTGCTTGATTTGGAAAACTTGGCTCAAAGATCTTCCAGCGAGCTGATGAAGTTGAAATTCGATAAAAGTAATTTGACCCAAGAGTTAGAAGTCTTGAAAAAGAATTCAACTTGGTATGAAACTGAGTTGGAGAAAAAAATGGAAGAATTGAAAACTTTCAAGGTAGATAAATATAAGGAGTTTTCTTCGATACAATCTGAACTAGACTCAACGAGGTCAGAATTACAGTCCTTGCAGTCTACCTATGACAACTTGAAACAGAATTATGATTCAACTAGCAAAAAATTTGATGACTCCTTGTTGACCATCAAAAGCTTGAAAGATAAAATAGCATACAATCAAGAAGATTTTGTAAAAGAAATGTCCTCAAAAGACAGATTGATCGAAATTTTGAACAAGTCGAACGACGAAAGGAAGGAGAGAATTGAACTGTTACAAGAATCACTTGATTTGATTAAGACAAACAATGTTGAAACTTCGTCCGAATTACAGATGCAATTAGATGAAGCAAATAAAAATCTCTCGAGGAGCAATATAAAAATTCAACAATTGGAGGCTACAATTGATGAACTAACGTCCAGTAATGGAGTAGCAAATATTGACTCGAGTATGATCTTACTGACAGGGAGTGTGCCAGCAACACCGAAAATTCTCAAACAATTTCAACAGCAGGACCAAACATTGTCACCTTCCGCGCAACAGACATTGTCCAAAATAGGTGGTGGTATTTCGTTGACGCAATTGTACTCCGACTTCCACTTGTTGAAAAAACAGTTGATCAAAGAGAGAAGGTTGAAGGAAAATTTGGAGAAACAAGTCAATCAATTTGTCGATGAGTTGGATAAACAGGTGCCTGCGATCTCAGCAACAAAAGAGAGATGTTCGATACTCGAGCTGGAATTGACTGATATATCAATCTTATTGGAAAAGACATCAAAGGAGAAGGATATGTATTTCAGAGAGAACAAAAACTGGCGCAAAAAATTGAGTGAATATGAGTTAGAAATGAGCACTTTGAACAAATCAAGAGTTGATCTATCGAGACAAATATCGCATTTGATTATCCAGTTGCAATTGAAACTGGAGGGAGATGCTCCTTTGACGGCTCAAGAGAAAAACATGATAGACAAAATGGTTGGTAAACATTTGAATAGTTATCACGATGAATCAGATACTGATAAGTTGATCACCGACAGATTAGTCAAGTTTGATTCAGTGGTAGAATTGACCACCAAAAATCAAGAATTGTTGAAAATAACTAGGCAATTAGGTAACCAGCTAGAAGAGCAGGAAAAGCTCAATCAAGACAATATGGACAAGCTCGAAACCGTTGCCATAGATGAAGCTCGTGAGGCCATAATAGTACTTCAGGAACAAATATCTTCAACTGAGGCTCAATTAAATAGCGTCACCAGAGAGAGAGATATGTTCAGATCAATTGCCGGTGGTCACAGGCAGCAACAACCATCCAACATTTTCAATAGTACGCCTAACACTACCTCTGTGGAATTCAAAGAAGCAAATGATAGACAGCAAAGCTTAGAAAATGAGTTACATCAAACGCAAGATGAGTTTAAGATTTACAAGAAAGAAACTGAGTCAACGATCAAAACCCTAAATAGTCAGAACAACGAATTGGCTGCTGCGAGATCTGATTTGGCTGTACAACTAGCAAAGGCTACCTCCACAGCCCAGTTATTTGAAGATCGTTATAAGTCAATTCAAGACACCTTGAAATATAGCAAATCTGAGGCTGATGAAATAAGAAAGAGATCCAACATCTTACAGGATAGTTTGGCAAAGCATGATAGTGCCAACAAACAGTTGACCGAAATGCTCATTCAGTTGAAGTCGGTCAATGAAAACTTGACTTTGGAGGTCTCTAACTTGAAGCTGGAAAAAACTTTATGGAAGTCAATTGAGAAGAGGCTCAACGATGAAAATGCATCTTTGATTGAAGAAAGACTGAGATTGAGCAATTTAACCTCAGATCTTCAAAGATTGGAAAATGAACGTGAAAATAATTACATTGATTCTACGTCGCGGTTGAACGCCACTATAGCTGGTTTGGAAGAAGAGTTGAACTCGTTGAAACTGAAGCTAGAGACAAACACTGAAGAATTAAGGTCAGCTCTTTTGAGAAAAGATGCCGATACAAAGGTTTATCAAGAAAGAATTGACTCTTTGAGAGATGAGTTGAGCACTTCTAAAGAGGACTTGAACAAAAGAATAAGATTAACTGAACAATTGGAGCAGACTGTGGAAGAATTGAAGAAACAGTCGATCAGCACAGAACAAAAGTTGAAGGTCTATGAATCAACTGGGGAATTGGAGTCTGGTGCAAATGCGGAGGTCGCATTACGTCAAGAGTTGCAAAAGAAAAATATTCATCTAGAGAATGCTCTCAATGATTTGAAAGCAGCTAATGAAAGTGTGGAGCAATTCAAGGCTGTCGCTAGTGCCGCCGAGTCGAGGGTCGTAGACCTAACAGCCACTTACGATGAGTACAAGCATTCGATTGAGTCTGAATTGAGTGAATCTCGCGAGATGAATAAAGATCTGATCAATCAGATATCTCAATTGAAGGAAAACGTTTTAGCGTTACAGAAAGAACTTGCCGACTTGAAATCAGATGGTGAAGGAATGATTAATTCGTTGCAAAAAGAATTGGAAGATATGACAGCAAGGGCTTCTTCATCCGATGAGATCAGAGAGGAGTATGAGCTGAAGATGAGTCTGATCAAGGTTGATTTGGAGCTGCAATCCCTGATTGCTTCAGAGCGTCAAAAGAGTTATGAACTGGAATTGCAAAAACATGCTGAAGTGGCAAAAATCAACGCAAAGTTGAGAGAAGAAGAGTCCACTTTGAAAATCAAAATTCAAGAGCTAACGGTGGAAGCAAAAGATAGTAAATTTGCTTTGACGTCATCCCAACAAAGCTGGGAGAGTCAAAAGATTTTGTTGGTGGAGGAATTGAAAAGTGCTGAAAGTCGTATCAGTGATTTAAATTTACAAAATAGGATGCTTTTAAATCAATTGGAGCAAGTTACCAAACAGCAGAAAGACAATTTCCTGGAAAGCTCAGAAAACAGAAAGGTAGACACTTCTAATATGGAAGGTTCAAGTGAGGAGTTGATGCAAGTTGTTTCATTTTTACGTAATGAAAAGGAGATCGCAGATGCTCAATTGGAAGTTTCTCAACAGGAACAAAAAAGATTGAATCAAAACTTAGAAATAACTAAACAAGAGCTTGAGGATGTCAAAGGAGAATTGATCAAGTTGCAAACCAAAAACGCACAATCAGAAATTTTGGAACAAAGTTATAAAGAGTTGACCGAGAAGGTCAATCAATTGGATATATTGAGAGAGAGTAACAGCACTTTGAGACAGGAGTGTCAGAAATACTCTATACAGGTCAAGGACCTTGAACAAAAGCTTTCTGCAAATGCAGCTAAACTAGAGCCATTAGAGTTTCAAGTTGTCGATCTCAAGCTGGAATTGGAGACGAAAACCAAAGAGTTGCAGTCTGAGAAATCCATTGTGGAGTTTTGGAAAAACAAAAATCAAGAGATTTTGCAGAATTACAATAGGATCGATCCAGAAGAATACAACACTTTGAAACTGAAAGTGGCCGAGATGACACCATACGCTAGCCAGGTGGAAGAATTGAAAGCACAATTAGTAAACTTAGAGTCTGGTTATCAAAGTGAAAGAAAGAAGTCTATAAGAGAAGCCAACGATAGGTTGACAAAGTTCAAGGGCATCATTGATGTCACTAAAAAAGAACTCACAGAGGAGAAGCAAAGGACAACAGATTTACAACAACAAATCGAAACTTTGCAAAAATCTTTGGAGGAAGTGTCGGTTTCTGCACAGGCTCTGGCAGCATCGAATGATAATGCACCATCTCAAGAAGCTATCTCTGTGGTAACAAAGGATTTAGAATACACAAAGCTGTTGCTAACTAAAACCAATGATGAATGGGAGAAAAAACTAGCTGAAATGACAGCTTCTAGAGACGAGTTACAGAAGCAATTGCAAGAACATCAAAAGAAATTGAGTGCGGATGAAAATACTACCTCAGCATCTGACGTTGAACTGTTGAAGGCAAATTTTGAAAAAGAGAAACTGGAATTGATCAATCAAAAGGATAAAGAATTTGAACAATTGAAATTGAAGTTGAAGGATGAAATCAAGAGGGAGTTGGAGGGTCAAGATACCCCATCTGCGCCAGATATTGAGACTCTAAAGAAGCAGTTAGAGGCAGAACATGCTAAAGATGTCGAAGTGAAGGTGAAGGAGGCTTGTGATGCTTTGAAGGCAAAGATTCGTGAGCCTCATGAAGCCAAGATAAATGCTATTGTTAACAAGAGGTTCGAGAAGTTGAAACTGGAAGCTGAAGTTGAAATCAAAAGACAAGAAGAAGATTTGATCAAGAAGTATGAAGAAAAATTAAAGGCAGTCTCGGGTGATCAAGAGAGTCAAAATGAAATAATCAGATTGAAGGAATCCATAGAGCTGGAGTGTAAGAAGGCTAAGGAGGAAGGAAGGTCTTCTGCTATCAAAGAAGGTGAGATGAGGTACAAGATGACTAAGCGACAATTAGACAAGGCAAAAGAGGAGGTTGCTAAATTGAAAGAGGAATTTACTCGTTTGAAACCTGATAGCTTAGCGGCTCCAGCAACTGACATCGCTGTATCCACACAGCTGGCATTAGTTCCACTGCTGAATGCTTTGCTGCCTAGTTCTGTTCCCTCCAAACCTGTTGTTGTATCTAACAATTCCAACAACGGCAACAACAACAACAATAATAATTCTGCATCAAGAATTCCTACATTGAAAAAACCTCAAGTCTTGAAACCACAAGCTGATGATGACAATAAAAATTTGAAACGAAGTGCTGAGGTAGAAGAAGGTAACGTTGAAGGAGCTACTGATAAAAAGGTGAAGAATTGATGGCTTTTTGCTCTTTGGAGCTAGACTGGTGTGGTTTGTAATTTTATTTGGAAATTAAATGAATGTACTTGTAATAACTTTGTTATGTATTGGGGCAGTAAAAGTGAAAAAAAAAAAACACGTTAAAAGGAATTGGAAAAACAACCAAACTGGCAAGTGACAAGAAATGTTGATAACAGAAACTTACCATGACATTGAGACCTCTGATAGTACTCAGATGAGGGTCTTTATCTACCATCCAAAGATCACCAACTATCCAAATGCCAAATTTCCTGCCGTGGTTGTTTACTCTGAGATTTACCAAGTCACTGGTCCAGTTCAAAGATTTGCCAAAGACATTGCCACACAGGGATACATTGTTGCATGTCCATCGATCTATCACAATTGGGAATCTTCCAAGCCATTGGCCTACGATGTAGAAGGTACTGACAAAGGTAACTTCTATAAGGTGGAGAAGCCTGTGAAAAGTTACGACGAGGATAATAGAATAACCATCGATTATCTTGTGTCCTTACCAACTTGTAACGGTAAGATTGGTGCCACTGGTATGTGCCTTGGTGGGCATTTGGCTTATAGAGCCTGTCTTGATGCGAGGGTAAGCCTGGCTATATGTTTCTTTCCAACGGATATCCACGATCACCTGTTGGGCAAAGGCGGAGATGACTCGTTGGCTAGATGTCAGGAGATGTCACAACTGGAGATCTTTTTAATATTTGGCACACTAGACAACCACGTCCCACCAAGTGGTAGGGATTTGATAAGATTGAAGATGAGAGAGCTGGGTTTGAAATTTTCGTTTTTGGAGATATGTGATGCTCAGCATGCTTTCGTCAGAGACGAGTCGTCAAAGGACAGGTACGATGGTGCCATAACTAAGTCGTGTTTTGCATTCTTGTCGGAGTTGTTCGATAGAAAGTTAAAGGTTGACTATGGAGAGCATGACGGCAAGACAGTAGCTGTTGAAAATGTTTGTTAAATTGAATACTGCATTTGACTAAACTTGATTTCTCTGAAAATTTTTGTATAGAGAAGGACACATCCGTGTGGATCTCCTCTAATTGTATAGTGACGTGGATTGTACGTCACATTGAACAAAAAATCGAGACTATTATTTACTAAGATTCCAGCTATCAGGTTAAAATCAAATAAGATTGAAACATTTACAGTAAACTATCAGGTTGAGAGCAAATAAGAAAGCAACAGATTTAAATAATTCTAAGCGTTATATAAAGCCTAATAAAACAACAAATGCAAGAATGAAAACAACCACTAAACCTTCTCCTGTGGTTCAGTTGAATCACTTCCCGAAGAGCCATCATCTTCATTTTGGTCCTTCAAAGATGAAAGGGAAGCTGAGGCCTTATCAAATTCATCTCTTTCGAATTCTATTTCGTCGAATAATCCCAATTTAATAGCTGCTTCTTCAACTTGTCTGTGGTTCAACTTAGGCATAGTCAGAGCAACTCTATAAACTGGTTTATTTTCAGTGTATGCTGTAGCAAATACGATATCCATCTCTTCCAACGAACGACCTGCAGTTTCTGGATAAAAGAAGTAAATGACTGGGATGAACAGCAGATTTATGATGGCAAAGAATAAGTAACAGCCCCATCTAGCTTTATTGATGAACACTGGAGTGAACATGACAACTGCAAAGTTTGATAACCAATTGGTACAAGTTGAAACCGATGTAGCAACAGTTCTTGTTCTCAATGGATTGATTTCTGGAGGATAGATCCATGGTAATGGTAAAATAGTGAATGCGAAGAAAACAATGAACAAGAACAAACCAACAGCAGCACCCTTGGCGTTTTGCTGAGTGTCTTTAATTAAACAAGCAAAAGTAATGGTAAATGAAACGGCTTGTCCAGTGGCACCAATTAAGAACAACTTTCTTCTTCCCAATCTTTCAATCAAGAAGAATGAAGGAATTGTTGAAAGTGCATAAATTGTCGAAAAGACACCACCCAAAATTAAAGAAAGTCTCTTCTCCAAACCAATGGTTTGTTCAAACAAAACAGTTGAATAATAGATAGCGGCATTACAACCTGTGAATTGTTGGAAAAATTGAGTTGAAGAACCGATTAACATTCTTCTTAAATGCTGGGTTTTGCCGTTTGTGAATACATCTCTTATCTTGACTTTTTCTTGACTCATTCTCTTGGAAACGTCTTCAATAGCAGTAGCCTCGGTTTGGATGTTTTCATCATCGATTGAGACACCATCCAATGCAGCCAAGATGTAGACGGCTTCTTCTCTTCTACCTTGTGCCAATAACCATCTTGGTGATTCTGGCAAATTAACAGCACCAAAGATGAGAAACAATGCAAAGAAAATTTGAAATGCAACAGGGAATCTCCATTGTACTGAGGTTTCAACATAAGAAAGACCAAAATCAAGCCAATATGCAACAAATGTACCAACAGCGACAACAGAACCTTCCAAATTGACCAATTTACCTCTTTTTTCAGGTTTTGACATTTCTGATTGCCAAACTGGAATAGTGGCAGTGTTCATACCGTTACCGATACCCGAGATAACTCTTCCAACAACAAATTGACCTGTTCCCCAACTATCTCTGTAAGCAGTGGTGGATATTACTGTACCTAAAATGATTATGAAGGCTCCAGCTATGATCAATGGTCTTCTTCCTATTTTCTCACCTCTAACCATAGCGACCATGGCACCAAAGAAACAACCAATCTCGTAACATGCGGTGACTGCACCTTGATTAACACTGTTGTTCAACGTGGCTGGGAACTCATAGTTAAATTGAGTACCAGTAATTAAACCAGACATCAACCCTTGATCGTATCCAAATAATGAAAACGCCAACATAGAGGTGATTGTCACCGAAACTCTTAACGATCTTCCTGTGAGACCTGCTGTGTTGGTTCTTGAAGCCCAGTTAGTGTTCCGCATAATCGATAATTTTGTTTTTTCTAATATATCTTATTGTTATTATTTATTGTACGAATAGAACCTGGAGAAGAACTGGCTGAAACAAAAGAGGATTATTGATTGTATTTATATCTAAATCCTCAGATAAAAGCCCTTTACTTTCTCAGTACGTGAGGTACTAGTAAACAATAGCATAGGGGAAAGTTTTTCTTTCAGTAACAATAAAGAGAGTTTGGAATACTTTAAAACATTATGATGAAAGTATGATGTAATGTGAAAATTGTTTTGAGGAAAAAAGACTTCTACTGTTATGCTTCTTACTGACAGTAAATATACATATAATATTCCGGTGGGCGATGGTTAGCTGCAAGAGATGTAGGTGGGTAACCCTCATTCCCATACTAAAGATTATCCGTTGCCCAGTTTTGGAATGAGGGACTTGCGTAGTTGTTTTTCCGGTGGTGCTTGCAGATTGCCCCACCACACCGAGGGGAGGGCAACAAGAGGCTTTAGACAAGAAAAAAGAAAAGAAAAGAAAAAAAGGAAGAAGATCGACTGCCTAATTGGGCAAAAAGGGGTTTTTTTTTTATTTTTTTTTTCATCTTTCCTTTTTCGCTTATTGCGTTGGTGTTTCTTTTATCATAAGCAGCGAGTGTAAAATGGAGATAGAGAAATATCCATCGACTCAAATATCACTTATTAGCCAAGTCCATGATACCGTTGCTTAATTGGTATCAGATCTTTTTATTTTGTTACAAATGAAAGTAGGACTAAGCATTTATTTTTGCCAGCTATCTATCTTGCTTGTGCTTATTTGAGTCAATCAGCCAGCCCAATATAGCGCCTGCCCTGGCTGAAAAGAGGAAAAAGAAATGATTTGCGTAAAACAAGAAATATCAATTATGTCATCATCATATCTTGTTTTCTTACCGCCATATAAGGATATTGGTCAACAAACCTTTACTACGTTCAGCACTCAAAGTGTTTACACATCTCTTGGCATAGGAAGCATGATGACTTAATGAAAAATAGGGTCTGTACCTGAAGGTTGTCACTGGTTGGAATAAGCTTTGTCGAAAGTATTACACCTCATTGAAAAGGATCGAGCTTCATCTCTTCATCTCTCTCTCTTTTCAACATTTCCAACTAAAGTTATTCTTCTCACCTCTCAAGTATGAATTTTCGAATCAGTGGAGAGGTGAGAAAATAGACACTTGAGAGGTGAGAAATTTTGTTTCTGTTTGTTCACTTTCAAGGCATACAAACCTTTTAGATTTCGCGAAGAAGTGAAGAGAATGATTTTCATTAATTACAATTTGTCTACATCATCGAGTTTTCCTACGATTGTTTACGAGGTAAAACGATTTTTTGAGATAATTATTAATTTATCTTTCCTCGCTGTCACTTGAGTCACTTAACTTACTTTCCATGATAATGCGGTCCAATATATTCACCGGTCTTCGTGATTTGTTTTCCGGTCCACTTATCACATCGGTCAACTCCACATTTTTCCCCACAAACAAATTCTTGACACCTAGTTTCTCCTTGACGGGTGATAATTGTTGATGTATATCCCAAGTTGGCACACTCTTCGACGGTGTGGACATGACGTCATCTGATTTATTACCAATCTCGTCAATCTCGTCATCTGAACTAAGAATTATGGCATTATCTCCATCTGTAAAATTAGTCTCAAGTTCCATTGTTTGCTTACTACTAAGTGTGAAAAAGTTCGTTATCATCGATTGTCCCCGGTCTAAATCTTTCTGTGGAGACTTTTTTGATTGCTTCCGTGGAGACTTCATTACTCTTTTCGAGGGAGATCGCAAATTCGCACTATTCCTTCTCAAAGTGATACTCGTAAGTTCTTCGCGAACTTTCTCCGGACTGATTTGTAAGCTTTTTCTCGGGCTTTTTTTCGGACTTGTCAAAATCACGCCAAGCGATTCTAAAGTACTAGTTTGTGACTTGGCTACAAAAGAGGGATTCTCAAATGCATCAATATATCTATGCAATTTCAAATTGTTAATCATTTGTTCACTTATCCAGATGGAACTTTCAAGACTTTCTTCGTCACTTTCATTACCTAAGAGGACTGTGTTTCCAGTGTTAACTGTTAAATACTGTCTCAGAACAATATCGGGACGAAATTTGAACATGTACATCTTACTGACCCATTTCTGGACTCTATTTTCTCCCAATTCATAATCTTCTTTCGCTCGACGTCCCATTTCACCTCTACCTGGAAGTACTTTGAATTTGAAATTTTTAACAAACACTCCACAGATTTCCAACGAACTTGAATTAAAAGAGTTGGCTAAAAGATGTAATAACAAGCTTTTCAGACAGTTTTTAACAATATAACTCAGAGTGTTTCCAACATTTGGTAGTCTGTTCTGAAGCTCATGAACCAACAGGCTCAAATTAAGGTTTTTCAACTTATCAGATGATAAGCTCACAAACAACTTGTGTTGCAATTTTTTGGTTTGCAAATTGAAGGTTGACAATCCTATATTTCCGATGAATTCACCTCCGTGTCTCTTGAAATTAACGACATCATTTGGCTCAACATGAAAGCTTCTCAACTGAGGAATTGTGTTCGAGTCAATATATAGCCTCTCGTCAACATCAAGTATCAGACAATTCAAGCTCCCTGGTACAAACTTGAAGATAGATGGAAGTAATATCGGATAAAAGTATAGTATAGCAATATAGTATTGGGGTATGTGTTGCAATCGAAGAGGATCGTTTCTTCCAAAATAAGACACCGCATTCGATGAGATTTCCTTTTCAATTTCCATGAAAAATCGTTCGTATCTGGAACTAGTCTCTTCGAGATCGGGTAAAGCTGTGAGAAAATTATCCTGATAAAAAATTGAAAGAAACTGATCATGAAAATCGATACAGCAATCAGCAGCTTTATTTAATCTGGTGCCAACAAATGCAATCCTTCTAGCCCTTTCGGTGCCAACTTTGTTTAGCCCAGCATTGTAATCGGCACCTCTCAATATGGCAAAGAAAATTAATCTAAACCTATCGATTCGATTTGAAGTGAAGAACAGATCGAGATTAACAGGATCAACAAAGTACTCGTCTTGTTCACAACTTTCGTATGATTTGGAGAAGTTTCTCAATATTTTTTTGGCACCGAACAACATGGCATCACTGTCATTTGAGAGCACGTAGTCAACGACACCTAAATCTTGAAGTCTTGAACACTCCGATTCCGCCTCTCCTGCTGCCTCAATATAACAGACGTTATGCAATTTCAATACCCTCTTCAACAAAATCAATTGGTTTATATTCTCTGTTGATGAGTAGCGACTTTGATTATACAACTGCTGGAAATTGGCAAACCTGGGATCATCGTCTTCACCTGTAAAGTTTCGCTTGAACGAGGGCTTCAATGCACCGTCAAACACGATGATGAAACTGATATTATAGCTAATGAACAGCCACACTCGAGACAAAAATCCTTGGATTATCTTGTATACATTAGGCAGAGAGTTGCTGTTGGGTATATGCCCCGTCTCGAATAGCCATATATAGGAATCGATTGCAACTCTCAATGGTCGACCATGTTCACTGTGGAAATTAGACGCAAATACAGAAAGAGGTACTCTTGGTTTAATTGCAGGGTTCACGATATCCCAAAGATCTGGAACGCCCATCTCATGATGTTCATGCTAGTGTCAACTGGCTGATGCATTGTTACAAGTTTTTTTGATTTAGTTTATACTCTAATCTACCTAAAATTAAAATGATTTTTGGGGAATTTTACACTACTTTTTAACTTCTCAAAAAAAATTTGAGTTGATGTACTGGGTGGTATTTGTTGAATGATGTATCACCTGTGTACATTCAGTATTGCAGTGCCTGCTGGTCCAAGCATCTCCTTGATAAAGCTTTATATGCTATGAAAAGTCTCCCCTCTTCAAGCACTCGAAGGAGTGCTAAAACAACAACAACAAAATAAAGTAGGTGATCAATTCAACGTTGAATGGGTTTCTGGCTTCAATTACACTTGCCAATACATTAGCATCTTCATCCAAGTAATTTTGTTTGATCCTCAGTTATTATATGGTATTTAAAGGACCTCAATTGATGATTATGTGCGGTTTTTTGAAGGGGAGGCACGGCATACTTAGCAAGCAATAGTGTCAAATTCGAAGGAACCAACACCTGTACGAATTGAGAAAGTTACTAGAGATGAAATAATGTCAATGCGCTGTCTCTTGATGATATATTAGACCTGCCTACAATTATTTCCGATGTACTTCTTGATTCGAATTGAACTATCAGAATTATGAAAGGTTTGTTTTGCTACCTCGACATGACGTCTTGTGAATTCCTCGAATTTTGACTCTTGGAGATTTGAGAGAAGATGGTATCTTCAATCAGAAAGCCTTTAAAATGCCTCCATATATTCTAGGATGTCATACAATGCGTCTTTAACCTGGCTTTCATCATAATGGCTGTGGCAGAAGGAGCCTTACGATAATAATGGGCTACGAGAAGAGAATACTTGCACCTATGCATCTTTACTTGATTTTCTTGGCCACCGCTGCGGATCAGCCAATATTCCAGATGCATCTGTCACCATGTTGAAATACTGATCAATTTATGATGGATAATGTTTTGCGAGTAAGCGTCTCAACCCCATTTTCAAAAGTTACAAGAATTGGAAATTTTAATATTCTGCAAATAGGATGAAGAAATTTATTTGTGACATTGGCACCACTGGCACCATTACAAAAATGAGCGAAAAGCTCAGTTATTTTTGATCTTTTTGAAGGCGTTGGTGCCTATGAAGTATGCAAGCTCCATATAAGGGTATATACTAGGTATGCTGTTCTACGCCGCATTCAGATAGAACCAGCCTTCGCGACTGATGCCTATTTAAAACAAGAGCAGAGTTTTGTCAAGTTACCATTCGGTCAGACACTGAGGACTGTTCACCTCTTCTGCGAAGAGTTTGGGATTATTATTATTTTATAAATCAATAAACATGCTCTTTTAATCCCAACATATCTCCCGCCATATTGTTCCAGAATACTAGCTAGATTTGTTTTTCGAGGTGAGAATCATCTCAGACCTTCACACTACACTATCCAAATTTGCGGGAGCTTTTACAGCACATCTTAATAAATCTTAATAAATTTCACTGCTCTCATTGAAGTTGTGATAATATTTCTTTGTTCAAAAATATCTTAATTTCTGTTGAAAGGAATTGGAAACAAGTACCTTAGATTTGTCATAAGTTTCTGGAATGGCTTGCTGGTTTTCTCATATAAAATGTTTCGTGGTTTTAGATACAAACTAATACAAGTCTTTTGTATATACCTTCGATTGAATTGAATTAGATGAGTGATGTTAGCAGGAAACATGTGTTGAGGACTGAAGAATGACTCCCATAAGTGGTGATCAATCTTCGCTCTTGACGATGATTTCACATGAGAATGCTGATGGAGTAATGAAATGAAGTGAACAACGGCAGAATAGTAAATGAGCAAGTTTCTGATAAATATGACTTGTATAAATTAAAGTTTAATAGAACTCTATGACATGAATTCCAAACCCCCCTTTTGATGTCATTTTCACTGGTTGAAAACGAATGATCAAAGTGGTAGATAAGCCAGCTGGTCAATTCTGTCGCGATCCATGATAAATTAATCTTAACATTCAACATAGCCACTGAGTGTTTATTCATGAAAACAGACTAAGTGTTTATTTTTTAGTTACTTCTTAAGGGAGTTATGGTATATTCTAGAAACAACCATCTATAATCATCACCGACTAATGAAGTTGATTGGTTGGCGGGTTTGCCGCCAATCACTCCTTTGCTACCCCAGACGAATGATATAAAACGAGCTGTTAGAATATGAGTTATATAGTTATATTTTATTTTATACAAGATGTAACAGATGAATCAGATTATCAAGAGTCGTAAAAACCAAAGATCATATGATCTGTGAGCCTCAAATCCTACTAATAGATATCCTTACCATTAGTGATAACTTGACTATCAAGACAAATGATTGCCAGAAGCCCCAACGCCGGATCATGGGTTATCCTCACTAGATAAAATGAGACATCAACGCTCCTTCAATTTATTATTACTATAAAAGGGGTCAATTACTGCCCTTTCACAAGATATATCAAAGAGGGGTAGGGATCTTATATAGGGAGAATATCAGCTTTCTTCTAATCATTGAGGTCCCAGCTAATTTTGTAGTAAACATCATTACACAAAACTTGTTATAAGATATTTATAAACGAAAGATGTTTTCTTCTGAGTAGTTCATAGATCTCTTAGCGAACAACCAAAAAAAATAACTTTCTTATTTACTAAAGCGACCACTCCATGGATCAAGAGAAAGATGCCTTTGTCTGAAAATACGAGTTTAATTAAGGATACTCTTATAAAATTTTCAATTAAGAATACAAAAAAAAACATTTACTCCGAAACGGGGAATTGAACCCCGATTCCCGCGATGAGAACGCGATGTGATAGCCATTACACTATTTCGGACACTCAGATAAAGTTGTTAGGGATCTCGGGAGCTTATACTTGATATCAAATTCTTTCTTAAATTTCAGGAGCTTGTCTATTCGCTCTACTGTTCGTATACGTATAATCCTATCTAATTATAATATTATTCTCTT